>CATIWF010027611.1:0-81712 GCA_949630135.1 Balakata baccata
TTTTAACAAAAGCATGTAATATATGCATGCAATCAACATCATTTCATTCCCAACAAAACAAGCAACCATAAACAAATTTTTATCCCTCAATCGGACGGTGAATTACACCGTTTCTTCAATTATTTAACAATATAAAAGTACTTAACATTTAAATTTGTTAAACTATTTAACTAAATATTGATATAAACTTTCTACATTAATAAAAAATTTTCAAATATAAATATTATATGTATAAAATAGATCTCATAAAAATTTTCAATATTTAACAAAATATTTAATTATATTTAGCTTGAGAAAAAAATATAAATATAAAATTTTTTTTTTGAAACTCATTTTGTACATATGACATTTTTACGTAGATTTTTTTAATGCATAAAATTTACATTAAAGTATAGATATGTCTCCTACTTGAACTACTTGGAGGGGCTACCTAGCATATTTTCATTCCTTTTTAGATAATATCTACTAATACTAATAGAAGGTCCGAAACTATATGAGTACCTAAGTAAATGGTTATTTAAAGAAATAAATGATATGAATGTTTTAGATTTTAGATCAAAGAAAGAAAAAAAGTTTAGAAACTCGTTGTGAAAGATAACTCAGAAAGGATTTTTATTGTTGCATTCCAACTTGATTACAAACTAAAACGAGCTCTCCTTATATAAGAGAAACTCCAAACAGTGCTATCAGGACAGCTTATACAAGCACTATCTTTAATTATTATAAGTTGATAATAGAGATAAGGTTTCCAACTTAGAAAGAGAAAACTAACAAACTTAAAAAGTAAACATACTTATAATACAGTACTAACTTTGATAAAGCAAAAGATACTTTAGTTCTTCTTGATACACTCATGGCTAGGAGACATATTCATGTTATCATTACTGTCATCCGAGTCATAAAACGTACATGCTAATTTACGAGTAGAAGTGGGTTTGACTAACCCATACAGTCAAATGTTGGGAGAGGGTCCCTTGATAAAAGAAAACTTTATCGGCATATTGGATAGACTTGCTTCATCATCATGAGTGGCTAGTTGTGGCTTAGCAATATCTAATTGTTTCTGGTATTCAAGAGATATTTCTTTCTAAGGAGCATCGTCTTCATAATTGGGCCAGATAGCTTTTGAGATATAGGTATTTCTGACAGCCATATATCGACAAACTTAAAAAGAGACAAACTTAAAAAGTAAACATACTTATAATACAATACTAACTTTGATAAAGCAAAGGATACTTTAGTCCTTCCTGATACACTTATGGCTAGGAGACATTCGTGTTGTCATCTGAGTCATAAAAAGTACATGCTGATTTATGAGTGGAAGTGGGTCTGACTAACCCATACAGTCCAGTGTTGGGAGAGGGTCCCTTGATAAAAGAAGACTTTATCGGCATATTGGATGGACTTGCTTCATCATTATGAGTGGCTGGTTGTGGCTTAGCAACATCTAATTGTCTCTGGTATTCAAGAGGTATTTCTTTCCAAGGAGCATCGTTTTTATAAGTGGGCCAGATGACTTTTGGGATATACGTATTTCTGGCAGCCATACATCTTTGGAGTTCTCTAACCTTTTGTAGGATGTTGATCACAATTTTTCTACATAGAATAGGGAAAAGTTTGATAACTTTCCATGACAGAACATCATTCAAACCATCTAAGGATGATAGTGGTATGAACTTTTTTAGCCGGAACGTCAATGCTCCAATTTTCATGTAATGCTTTGAAAAAGAACTGTTTCCAAATTTCTAATGGCCGAAACCAAGTTAAGAACTTGTTCGAATTCTCAATAAATGTCCGAGTGGCCAAAGCATTATATTAGAGTAATAGTGCAAATTCAAAAGCCATATAATTTTTTGCACATAGATACCATAGCATGTGCATGGGCTCATTAGGAAAAGGTATGATGATTGGTATTTTAAAAACTTCCATGAAAGGAACTTGATGATGAAAAACTTTGGGGAAAATATAAGTTTTCCCATGAGCTCGAATTGAAATGATCTGAGCATCAATCATCTTTTGAGTCTGCTGTTTATAAGACATTGCTTTGGTGAAAGTCTACCCTGGTGGGAACTTCTGATCTATTACAAATGAAGGTGGAGGAGATACCATGAATATCAATGGAATGGTTTGGACTGATGTTACTAATTGTAAAGACTTTGATTTTTTAAGAGACCATGATAGTAAATCAAAGATTATGTTTTGATCTTCTTTTATATGCTAAACTGTGCATAAGTATTTAGAAAACCATTCACTCCATCTTAGCAACTGAGCATGTGAGACTTGTTTTCCTTTGAACTCAAGAATTTTTGGAAAAGATGAACAGTTCATAAGTACAAGAAATTCATGTCCAATGAGGTGGAATTTAAATTTTTTGATACCATTCTTCATTGCTAAGATTTCTTTGAAAGTTGAATGGTAATGACATTCAGACTCCTTGAATTTGTCACTAGCATAAGCATATATTTATCTTATTCCTTCTTTTTCTTCTAACAAGATGGCCCCCCAATATTCATCACTGGCATATGTATGAATAATCCTTTGTCCACTTGTGGGTATGTGTAAAGGTGGGAGATCTGAACAAATCTCCTTTAATTTCTTTACAGCCTAGCTTACATATTTGTCCATGATGGTGGATTTTTTTTCAATAATTGTTACAAATGATGAGTATGCCGAGTGCACTGAGAAATAAAGTTCCTAGTATAATTGACTATACCAAGAAACTAGTGAATCTACTTTACTGAAAAATCAGTATCAAGAAATTGTAGTAATTTTTATCCTATATGAGGACATGACTGATAAGTGTCATTTTTAAAAGTCATGCTAAGAAAGTCTATTTCTTGTCTACCAATATGCATCTTTTTTCAGATAGCATAATCTCATGCTGAACAGTAAGATTCATGAACCTTTGTAAAAGTTGATGATGTGATATCTCATCTTTGGAAAACAAAAGAATATTATCAATGTATACCAATGAAGAGGATAAAATGGGTTCATAGATGTGAGTCATGGCTTTCTGAAAGAGTGATGGGGCCACTTTTAATCCAAATGGCATGACTGTTCATTGGTAGTGGTCATTTGGAATGCAAAAAGTTGTCTTGTATCTTTCGTCCGCTTTTATGCCCATCTGCCAGAAACCAAACTTAAGATCAAACTTGGAAAAGATTTTGGCATCTTTGAGGAATGTCATCAAGGATGATATCTTTGGCAAAGGAAACTTATCATCTTTGAGAAAATAATTTAATGGCTTATAATCAATCACAAGCCGCTTCTTTCCTCAAATTTGTTCAGACCTTTTATTGACATAAAAGGCTTGACATGCCTAATCTGACTTAGTTGGTTCAATCAATCCTTATTGTATTAGTTGAGAACATTCTTGGACTGCCATAATTTCATCTTCTGGATTCATACCAGGATGAGTTGCCCTAGTTGGATTGATATCTTCATTTTGCTTGAATGGTAAAGAAATGAAGAATTTTGGACGAATCCATAATGGGTTGGAACACTCTGTATGACTTTCAGCACATCTGTTTTGAATAAATTGGGCTTTAAGATCATCAAAATGGGCTACCAAAGAAATTGTAAACTAGTTTGGGACAGAGGTATAAGGAAGGAACCATTTTCATGATCAAAGACTTTGACTTTCAATGGACAGTTTAGGAAGGTGACTGATAACATCAAACTCAATTAAAATATCTTTTTTAAGTAAGGCCGAGCCCAAAACATGGGTCCAAACATAACAATTGTGCAGGAATTGGATTTTGATGGGTTTAACAGTAATGAGATATGTGGAGAATAGTCTCTATTAGTGGCTTTAAAAAGCTGAGTATGGACTTTCCAGAAGTGGTCCGGAAAGAGTTTTAGGCTGGCTATTATTCTGTAAGCTCCAGTATCATTGAAAGCAATGGCTTTAATGGGCTTATCATACTTACTTGTAAAGAGTTGGATAGGGTAGGAAGGAACATGTTGCTTTTTGGATTTGTGGGAAAGAGATCCAATGAGATCTGGCGAGCCTGACTCAATTTGAAAGCTTTCTTTTGTATTCGAATCACTATCTTCATTTTTTATTCCTATTAAAGAATCATGAGATAAATCGTCTTCCTCAGAAAATAGGGATTCAATATCTACTTCTTCAAGATCCAGATCATAAACACTATGAATATGTTGAATAAGCTGGATTACTTGTTTGGGTCGATTTGGACATTGTTTTGCAAAATGCCCCTTTTTCCTACAGAGATAACATCGATTTGTTTTCTTATGTCTCTTCTACTTCTTTTTGAAGAATTTAAATTTCTTCTTTCTCCTGTATGGATAAGAGGATGAAATGCGTCTTCTTCTTGTAATGTTTGCAAGTACAATCTTTTGTATCGACACATTTGATTTGGAGATTTGGTCTCTTACATAAGAAATCCATTTCTTTCTTGCTGCTCCACTGAAAAGCTTCTTTTATTTGCTTCCTGGCTGCACATAGTTCTTCAAGAACCATAAGCATTTTCTGATAGACTTGAGCTAGAGTCAAATCTTTCAAAGTGATTCCTTGTTTGCGAAAATACTGAAGAGTTGCATCTCCTAATTCTTCAGGTATAAAAGAGATAAATTGTTGTTTCAGATTAACATCTCCTACTCTAAGTTGATAGTACCTAGAGCAAACTCGTTGGTAATGAGTATCCAAATCTTTCATTTTTAAAGAACAACACCTGAGTTGGAAAAACTCCATTCGAACTGTTTCCACAAGATCAGCAGAACTGCCAATAAATTCATTCTTAATATACCATAAGGCATTGACTAGAGAAAGAATTTGATGAAACTGCATTTTATTATATTCGGGAAGTCTCAACCACCATTCTTTTAGGCTACCTACAAATCTGATGGTAAATTCTTGAAGAATCTCCTAAATAGGAACTCCAGCATGTTGTTTGGTTTCTAACTATGCTAACATTTCTAATAGGCGATTATGCCTTTGCTGATGAGGAACATCATCCATGGAAAACCATAGACTATTGGATTGGTTTTCCTGAGGAGTAGGAACTGTAGGACTTAATGTTGTATGATCCCCTGCTACATCTTTAGAAGGCTCTATGAAATAAGCTTCAGTGGGATCTGTTGCCATCGAAAATCCAGAAGAGACCGGATTAGTTTGATCAAGTGGTCCTGCCATTTTTATAGAGGGAGTTGTAGTAATTGACTCAGCTGCACTAGTAGAGGAAGAAATGGTCTCAGAAGAGGGTAATGAGGAAGAATCTGTATCAGACTCATGAACTGAATCTGAAGTTGTCTGTACGTCCTCTAAAGTAGAATTATCAAGGTGGTTTTGGGTATCTAATTCTTCTTCAGAAGGATCTTGAACCAAATATTGAAAAATGTCTTGAGAGTCTTGAGAAAAGTGACTAGGAGGATGTGATTCAGGTTCTTTGCTAGGTCTGTGAACAAGTGTGGAAGATGAGGTTGTAGTTTGGGTAGGTTTTGGAGGAGCTGAAGTGGTCTGCTTCTTCTTTGGAATTTTTGGTTTGCGAAGCTGGGCAAAAAACATCTTTTGAAAATTTTCATGTTGGAGAAGGATTGGGTCAACAATAGAATTAATAGGGGTGAAAGAAACAATAGTTTCTAATAAGGGTAAAGTACTAGTAAGGGCAATAGGATTGAATGAGGTTTTGACTTTGCAAATCTTTTTCCACCTGAGACAATTGCTGTTTTAACTTAATTATTTCCTCCTATTTTTGTTGAAACATTGTGCCATAAACTTGATTCCTGATCATGAGCATCAGTTCATTATGAAGAGCTATAATTTGTTTTTGAAGCTTAAGCATGAACTCTTATTGAAGGTTGAACTGATTCATCATAGAGGACTCAACTAGATTGACTTTGGTCGAAACTTTATCCACTTTTGTTTCAATTCTGCGTAGAATTATGAGCCAAAGCATTCTCTGTTTGCCAATTCAGTATAGATTCTCCAACTGAGATTTCTCGAGGCTGTCTTTGAGCATCAGGTCCAGGAGAACGTATATAAGGAGTCCTTTTGATATTTCTGACTGGGTCTGTCATACCTTCTTGTAATGAAGGAAAATCATATTCCGCTGGTTGAAACATACAAACTGGAGGAATCAGCATTGGCTGAGAAAAAGGATTAACCTTTACTGTTGGAACCCACTATGGCTCATTTTTCTTAAGCCATTTTAAGCCTCTATTGTAGGCCAGAAGAAGAGGAGCATGAGCGGCTGGCTTCGGAAGTTGGGGAGGCTCTTGAAGATGATCATCCTAATTAGGATGAATTGGTGTTGGCATTTTAGCTCTGAAAGATAGAGGTTCAGAGTAGTTGACTATATAGTCATATTTTCCATTGGATTGTCCCAGTAGGCCAACAGACGAATCATGATCATCAAATCTTCTTTTCATATGCTTGTCAGAATCTAGATGAGCTTTTTTCTTCTTCTGCTTCCTAAGAGAATCTTCATATTCTCCATAATAAGAATCATATAGATAGTCCTCACATTAACAGTCTATATCTAACACCTTGTGCTTTCTATGATACATGGCATAACATGGTTTGCCAGCAACATCAAAACTAGTAATTCTTAACCCTTCCTCGAATTCAACTGGCTAAATCATAAATTATGTTGCAAACATAGAAGTGCTGGAGCTTGCTTCTGTATTTTTAATAAACTTGGTTTTTACAGTACCATTAACCTTCTTTATAAAACAAGATTCTAAATTTTGAACTGGTTGAGAGGTACTATGGATCTTTTCATAGTTGGTTACCCAAGTATCTGGTAACAACTTTACCAATTCATCTCTAGAAATCTCTCTTGGGATGTGCACACAGGCTAGCACATGTTGAGCATCTGCTACTATAAATAGTGCATCTTTTGAAACAGGAGCTGAAAGATCCAAAGCATAGTTTTGAACTCCGTAAATCAGCTGGTAATGGAGAGTAGTAGCTATGGCAGACATAACTTGCGGAGCACTAGTGATCTGAACCTGAACTTTTAGTGTTAAGAGCATATGGGAATTTTCAAGGGACAAGTTGAAATTTGGATAAAAGGTAAACAAGACTGTTCCAATATTCAGAGAAGTCTCTACAGTACCAATTACAGCATACTGATACTGGAAATATTTGGTGTCCAGCAAGGCCAATCGAGCAAAGACTGGCAATCCTTTCCTTTCATGATAGGAAAGAGCAAGATAAATAGTACCAAAATGAAAGTGAAAGAATCCTTCTTTTTTCCACATAGGTAGAAATTCAGGAGGAATTTCTAAGGAGACGAAATATTCTTCTTCTGTGGCTTTAATTGTGCAGTGATCAAAAGAGGATGATTGAACATATTCTTTAACTGATTTGTTAGGCTTATGGACAAGAGACTTAAAATATATCTTCCAGGTAGTCTTTGATCGATTATATGCATCATACGAACTGAGAAAAAGAATCTCAATAATGAAAGTTTTCTTTTCTTCAGGGATATGGTGGAGTTCATAAAGAAAATCTATTTTGCTGCCAAAGATGGTTTTGAAAGAAGAGGAGGGAAAAAGAGATATTGGAGCAGAAACAGTATTGATAGGAGTATAATTGGTTTCCATGAGTATAAAACACTTTTCCAGTAATCAATCTAAACATAACCATACACAGTAGTTCTCACCATAAGCAAAAGCCAGGCTCTGATACCATAAAGGCTCTTCTACCAGTATAGAGACGTCTCCTACTTGAACTACTTAGAGCGGTCACCTTGCCTATTTTGATGATAGATTTTTATTATATTACAAAATTAAATTTTAAAAAATTTTCTGTTACAAATAATAATTGTGTGTAATAATTCACCTCTCAGTTAGATGGTTGGTAACAAAATCCCACCCATAAACCTAACTTACCAATCAAATCTCTAAACCAAAAGAAAATCACTGTCATTCCGATTGCAAAAACACTTTTCAGAAAAAAAAAAAATATATATATATATATTCAATTTTTTTAATTTTAAAAATTGTTTTTAAACAGAAATAGATAAATAAATATTTAAAACCTGTTTTTTTAGATAATCCACAGCAATTCCAAATGTTTTAAAAATTGCTTTTAGAGAGAAATAGATAAATAAATATTTAAATTTAAAACCTGCTTTTTTGGATAATCAACAACAATTCCAAACATTACATAATGCTAAATCTTATATAAAAATTAGTTAAAACATTTTTCTATTTCCTAAACAAACTACAATAGATGTGTCCATCTCCTGTTGCTATTCCTTATTCCTTATTCCAGTTATGAGATTATAATGTAATCCAAACTGAACTATGTCTGATGAAAGGAAAAGCTTTGCTCATTTTCCTCATTTAACCACTAAAAGAATATTCTCCACCCACTAGATTATTTCAATTATTTGAAAGAAATTCTTTAAAGACATCCACAGCTACAATGATTGGGAAGGATGAATAACTCACAAAATAACAATAACAATATATCTCCTCGGATATACTTCTCTGTAACTCACAGTTGGCTTTTCGAAAGAAGCATTTAAGCTGCAAAAAGAAAGATAAAAGAGAAAGTACAGTAGGAACATGAAATACTTCTCTATAGAAGCCCTTCTGACAGCTATTTTGTTTTTGTGAGTATGAGTTCAACCACGGAATCCTCGCCTTTCTCGCAGCTCTGGGTCCCTAAACGCAGCATTTCACAAGAAATCAGACAAAATCATTGAGATGAAGTATTACCATAAATGGTAACAGCCAAACCTTTGAATATGGTCAAGAATAAGGAGCCTCGGTCCAGGAGGGATTTTGACATCTCTAAGTGCACTGAAACATATAATAGGCATTAAACCACCATAAGTACGTACATACTCAGTAAACAAACAACAAACCATCATAAATTAATGAAACATCAGGGAAAATTGAAAAAAAAAAATGTCCATATAGGTATCCAACTACTTGCCTATCAGTCAGCAATGGCAAAATGCTGTCTGTTAACAAGCCTTTCTTGAAATTCTTCTCATAATTCTGTAGGCCAAGATTATTTAGCATGGTTCTTGTTCTTGCATAATATATATCTTCAGCTGGTGGTTGAGAGAATTTTTGCCCTAACTGCATACCCCATGGAAGTTTCAGCAAAGGTGAGTAAGAAAATGGATTCTGTAATCAGTATAGAAATAAGAGATATATTTTAGATTTTGGTTTAGTTAGATTGCATACGAGCTATATTTATCAAGATTGATACCTAATTTGCCCCTGTTTTTACATGGAATTTGATTTCCATCCATAGCTTGCTAGGATGATCATGACAAAAAAGTCCGCAAAATAAAAACATGTAGTTTTTGCAGTACAACAGAAATAAACATAAATTTTCTCCCTCGAAGCTTACCTGGAAAAGCCCACCTTGAACAAGTGCAAAAAATAGTCCAGAAGTGATTGCATTTGCAGCCTGATTTGGCCCACCCATGCCACTCACCAGTGAAAACATGGCTCCAGAACCAAAAGCAGCTACCATGCTGCAAAATGAAGTTGACAATCTTCAACAAAAGCATGACAACTTTAACAAGTCAATATGCCTAGACATAACACAAGGACTACGAGTTATCCTCTGTATCGAAATTAGGCGCATACTAAAAACAATCTGTAAAGTGATATTCTAAATACGTCATGGATGCGTAGTGTGAGCCCCACCTCTGTTTATCAGAAAAATCAAACAAAGGACTGACCTAATATAATCAGGGATTAGGATAAATGGAAAAATTCAAACTGATAAAGCAAATGAGAAACTTTTCTAAATGTATAGACGAAAAGTCATTGACTGACCAGAAAATTCCAAGCCTTTACTCAAATTGTGCATTATAACAAATACATTAATTTGTATTAATTATTTACAAATCCCTTGATATGAGTGCAATCAACACTTGAGAGAGAATGTGCAAAAAAATATTCCAAATAACTGACATGGTGGTTCACATCAGCTTTTGGTATGACATATTTAGAGGGGAGGGAGAAGGGAGGGAGAGGGGCAAAGAGAAGAACACTGTAAAAATACCCAGACTTAACTTTTACACCAACGAATAATTTTTAAAATATAAAAAGAAAATCGTATAGAAAATTATACTTGAAATATATAACATCAGATGTTCATGTGAACTATTTTAATAAGAATATATAACACATCAGAAGATTTGAAGTTCTATTAATAGGCCCGACCAAGATTAAAGATAATTATAAACAAGGTGAAGCATTAGCCCGCAATGAAAATAGGACCAACCTTTAGATTTTCAAGTCATTATCCATAAAAGGACTCAGGAAGTTGTTTAAACAATGACAAGAAAGAGTACATCTCATTCAAGATCATAAAACAACCTATAAAATAATTTGATGACAATAATAATTATCTGCTTGACTTATCTATGCTGCTTTCCACGAATATTACTTTTCAATATGCAGTAAGTGAATTGCACCAAAACAAGTAATTTTTTAAACATCCATCATTTGTAAGCAGAAAATTGCCATTTTGACACACAATGGAGACACAAGATCCCTGTGATGCTTTCCCATCAAAAAAGCACAATAACATTTATTGGATGATATTAATTTTCCTTCTGAAGAGAAACAAGAAGACTGGACAGGAAAATAATGAGTATCAAAACCATTGCATAAAGGGAAAGCAAATGAAGCAAGAAGGTATCGACAAGCCCACCTGGACTGAACATCTTCCTTGCCTCTCAGTCTTTTCATGACACAGGATATGCCGGCATTAACACCTGTCATGACAGCAAAATTGCGAGCTTGTACCAAGGGACCTCCAGACAGAGCCTATGGACAAAGGAAAACATCAAATTTTATAAGCAAGCAAAAGTGTTGCAGTAAACTTAACAAACAGTTTTATAGAAGCTGCCCTCAGTATAAGAATTAATCTGTCATAAAAGGCAGACCGAAAATGCTCAATGATGTCCATTAAGGAAGAAATAAGATCATTCTGTATATATATATATATATATTAAGTTCATACTTCAGAGGATTTCAACTGAGTACAAACCCAAGAACCACAGAGCCAAATCTCGATACTAATGCTTTGCATCCTATACCATCAACATGTAACCTTTCTAATCATCATAATGACAAATTCAATTGGTTAAAGTACATTCAAAACGGATAATTCACTTCACTATGCTTCACATTTTCTTCAACTGCCAATCACAAACTAATCTACTTGGTGCATCAAGAAAATATCAGCACTGGAAATCCCCATTTCCCATACTAAGAGGGAAATTTGTTTCTCTTATGAAATTCCCCAATTCTTTTTCTTTACTGATCTTTATTTTGACAATTAATTGTGTGGGACAAAATTGAACCGATGAAAAAAAAAATTATAAAAGAAAAACACAAAGAAAGAAGAGTATATAGGGCTGGGAGAGGGACCTGAGCTTGCTTGAGAGAGGCCATTGCCTGAGGGTTGAGGGAAGCTTCAGGGGGAGGAGTGGGGAGAGAAGAAGAGACGTCGTTGGTGAGGGCACCCATGAAGGCACCAAGAGCAGCGCCTTGAGTGGAGGAGGTGGCGGTGACGACGGCAGCCTCAACAGGCAAGGACTGTTTGGACAACCAGGACTTGAAACCAGTCTCCAACTCCTTGAACTTAAGCTGAAGCAGCTCAATGGGATTCTGATTAGGCATCAGTTTGGGCACCAAAAGTCCTTGTTTCCCCTGCTCCATTTTTCTTCGGATTGAAGGAATTGGATAGCAGAAGAAGAAAATGCTCGATTCGTCTTCTTTGTCTTTGTCTCTTTTTGATCTTTTTATTTGCCCTTCTATTTTTCACGTTTCAAGAACGCTTGAAGCTCTCAGTATCCTACGCTTCGCTTGGCAAATTGCATGATAAATATTTTTTATTTATTTATTTCTTTTTTGAAGGAGCTTTCGAACGCGAGACATTCGAGAAATGAATTAAGTTTGTAAAAATAAGACCGAAAATTATCTTTAAGTTTTTTTTTTATTTTTATTTTTATCGAAATTAATTTTTTTTAAAGCTTCACTGTTTTTCGTTTTTTTCTTTTTTACCTGAAATATTGCTTATATTTGTAGATTATGTTTATATGGGTTTTAATTAAAACGGATATTTGTAGGTTACTTAGAAATTTATGTTAAGAGTTTTAAAAATAAAATTTAATTTAATTAATTAATTTTAAAAAAATCGATTTATCTATTGAAAAATAATTTTAAAAATTTTAAAAAATTAAAAACACAAAATTTTTTGCCAAAAGTATTTGGGAAATCGAATGCCAAAGGGGCACTTACCGGTTGAACGCGGCGCCCAAATTGGACTTAAAAGATCGGAGGAGTTTCACCAGTGGTTTTACTAATGGCGGCGCGTTAATCTTTCTTTTTACTGAAGTATCAGTTTCCATTTCGCAGTTTAGGGTTTCTCAAGTTGGCTCCCCTTCACAGACACCGGTCAGTGATTTTTCGTACTCAATTAACTGAAATTTTGGTCCAGTTACAAACAAACTGGACATTACTATGCTCATACTGATCTCAAAAACCTTTTATGCTTTTGGATGATGATAATGCTGCTGCTCTTGTATCGCATTTCCTACTTTCTGACTCGTTAAATCGTGCAGCTACCGTAAAAAATGGGCAGCTCGAGGGAGGATTCCCCGGATTGGCTGCGTTGTTTCCAGGTTTTTTCAACTATAATTTGTTTTTGAACTCTTTTTTCTAAGTATTTGAGGATCTTTACATCCATATCCCATGTTTATTTATCCTTTTTTCATGCATAATACTCAATTATGTGATGGGTGTGTCACTTTCACAACATTGCATCTCTGCAGTGCGTTGGGGTTAATTTGGAAGAGTTTTTAAATTGTTGAACAGGCCCCAACTCTTACATTATCCTCCGATTCTGATTCTTTTCTAATCCGTAGTCCTTTAAGGGATGATAAAATTGATTCTCAATCTCTTGAGCGAGACAATGATCATGATCCTGGTGAAAGTGGTGCAGAATCACCATCTGATAAAATTTCCAAATCAAGTGCTTCAGAAAGAGGGACTGCAGCTGGCGAAATACCAACAAAGAAGACGGAGAAGAGGAAAAAGAAGAAGAAAAAGGAAACACAAGGTGAAAAAAATGTTTTAGATGAGAGTTTTATGCTACAGGGAAAGCATTAGTTTGTATGTCAGATGAAAGGAAAAAAAAATCATATTCTAGTTTTTAGCCTTTAGTAATTATTATTTTTTGGCTATTTCTTATGTTTTTTTTTCAACATTTAACACGCTAGCATCTTGTTCTGTGTGTTATCTTCTATCTTCTCTTATTATGATACAGGGGATGTGTCCGGTGGGCAAGTTGCTGAGGAAGCAACATCTGAGAAGCTTATAGAAGTTCGTACATGATATCTTTACTCCCTCATTGTTTTATTTCTCCAAGACTTTTATAGAATTATTACTTGGTTATTCGTGGAATATTTTGCTTTCTATATAATGTAAGGACCACCATTTTATCAGTGTTAAGTTCATTCAAGAGGTTAAGAGCCATTTGATGTTTGGGAATTCTGAGAGTATCTCATCTTATTTACAGAAAATATGAAAGAATTTTCTTCTATGGTCTAAAAATAGCCTCTTTAGTGAAGAAAATCGTCTATTTTCCATTTTTTTAATCTCCTCCTAAATTTAAATGCACCTAGACGTTATTTGAGTAATATGTCTAACTTGCAATTGTTTGATGCTGATTGCAATTACTCTCGTTGTTAAATAGACAGCAAATCATTCAGTTTGGACATTATCATCAGATTCTGAGTCCTCTCCTGACAATAACTCTAGGAGGAAGACAAGAAATAGCCAACTGAAGAAGAGTGGAAAAGAAAAGGTTGCAGTTCTTGTTGGCAGTAGCAATGGGTCTCCTTTAAAGAAGACCTTGAAGGAAAAATCTCCTAGAAAACAGTTAGTTGGGGGTCGTACACTGAAGAAAGAGAACAAAAATGATGATATGCCAGAAACAGGTATGGAGCTAGTGGGAGTAACATAACTACATTTTGATTTAGAAATGGAGATTCTTTCTGTCAAAATCTTCCCTTCTTTTGTCCCTGGGTAGAATTAAAGAAAATTACTGAAGCTTGAGATCATAAAAACAATGGCTAAATTTTCTAATTTAAAGTGCAAATTAGGTAGCTTAGTTCAAGTTGCACAAAAGATTGATGATGTCACAGGAGATAATGATGATGTTGAAGTTGCAGAGGACATTTCTGAGAAGCATACTGCTCCACATGTAAGAATTATCAATAGAGCATATATAATTTGTTTAACTAGTCTGGAGCTCGCTAAATTGCCTAAACAACTTAAACCATGCAGGTTGCAGCAAGGGTACCTTTGCTACTATCTGATAAAGTCAATCGTTCAAAGGTAAGTCTTAAGTTTCTCTTGATCACGATTTTGTTCTTCATATTTTCTTTCTGTAGAAAAAACTCATTTCAGTTTCCAAGATTCTTTCTCAGAATTAATGAAAAGGCAGAAATAATGTCCCTGCTTCTTCTCTTGTTTTTTAGATTTCTTAAGTGATATTTAATTATGTACAAACTGTCTCCAATGGGTGAAAGGTTGATAAGGGAATGATTTTTGAGGGTAGCATGTTTATACCAACATTCTCATCCTTCTAATTGATTTGAGTATAGATCTCTATTATGCTGGGTAACAGAATGCAGCATTATTAACATTTCATTTGTATAAAAGTAAATTCCTGTATACCCTATTTTGAGAGAGGAGTTCAAGGGGCTAAGTGACTCTCGAAAGTCGTCTTAAACATTGTGTAAGAGTTAATTTGCGCAATACCTGCTGAACATTCCTCAAAATGGTTAGTCATTTGTGCCTGTAGTTGTTGAACATTTGTTTAGGGGGAGGGCTATTGTAATGTGATTTTGGATCATGCATGAGTTTTAGATCATTAAACTTAAGAGTTTTAGTAAGATTACAACGTTCTTTAATTAATGATGAAACACACATTTTAAATGGTCTCGACACATAAATCCAATCAATCAAAGATAGCCTATGATTTCAAGTTTCCCAATTCCAAAGCCCTCCATCCAAAAAAGCACTTTACGATCCTTTTTTCAAAATAATAATAATAAAAGAAAAAAGTTGAGCCCCTTTCTGTCACAACTGCAATTATGATTTAAATTTATGGTATTGGAGAAATAAATCCACACATGCATACATACCAGCAATCAATTAACAGCTACAAGGGTTTGTGCAGGCACTTGTTGAGTGTGATGGTGAATCCATAGATTTGAGTGGTGATGTGGGGGCTGTTGGACGAATAGTGATTCAAAATAATTCATCAGGAAATAATGAAATGTTCTTCGATTTAAAAGGTATGTTTTGTTTTGAGATGTTGACTTATTTGTCAACCTTTTTTTAAATTTTTACAAATTCATTTCTCTGTGTTGGTGATTGAGTCAGAAGAGGACTGATCTAATCTTAGTGGCTGGTAAAAGTTTTGATTCATTTAAAAATGTTCTCATCTTTTCTGTCTCTCTGAAGTCATCCATCAAAGTTGAAAACTTTCCAAACTTTGGCATATATATATTTAGATGCCTTTTGCTTTTACTGTGTCTTTATTTTGGCTCAGTTTACAGTCTCATCATGAAGACCTTTATGTTTCTTTGGCATCATCAGTACCACCAATTGTTATTGTATACTGATGTCTGATTGTTTTTAACTTTGTTTCAGGAACAATATACAAAACAACAATAATTCCTTCAAGGACATTTTGTGTTGTATGTCATGATCTGCACTTAAATTTCTTATTTTGTGATCTCTCCCAAATGCCCCAAAGAAATAAAAGGAATACCATAAATTTTCACCTTACCATCTTCTATCTTTTTAATTTCATTATATCTTTCATTTTCTAATATAATGCTGTACCATATAACAAAGATCTCTTTCTGTTTCAGGTTAGCTTTGGTCAATCCGAGGCAAAGGTTTGTTGATTGTTTGTCTGTCTCTGCTTTAGGGACCTATTCTTTGCCGAGTGTGTATAGGGGCATTTTTTGTGCTGTGCTTAATTAACTTTTGATTCTAACCTTAGAATAAGTCTGTTGTCTAATGGATGCTGTTTTTTCTCCTTCTCTGTTCCTTGTTAGCTCTAGTCTACTGTGCCATGGAGGGGGGAATGTCTGGTTATAATATCTTATAAATTTTGTATTCTTTTTTTAGGTTGAAGCTATCATGAATGACTTTATTCAGCTTAAAGCACATTCAAATGTTTATGAAGCTGAAACTATGGTTGAAGGTCAGGATTCTTTTGTCCGTATTTCTTTTTTTTTTTTTTTGAAATTTTTCTTTGGAGTCCTTCATTTACTTGATTTTGTACGAGTAGGAACACTTGAGGGCTTTTCTTTTGAATCGGAAGATGAGGCTGAGAAGATGCCTAAAGCTGTTTCTCATAAGAATGATCAAAAGGGAAATGAAGAACAGTCCAATGGAAAAAATAAACGAAAAGCTAAGGAATCATCTGTGTGTATTCCAATTTTCACTGTGAACATTGTATCTTTCCTGATCCGTAGGATGCCTGCTTTTACTTGTCTTAAAATGTTGAAGGAATTTATTGAACTGAAGCAAAGAAAGATAAAGACTTCAACATATGTTCTGATACAATGTCATTGTTTCAAATATAATTTATGGAAAGTCTTGATGTAGGCAGCAGCGCAAAAGAAGGGTAAAAGCGGTGGAAAGCCCCAGCCAGCAAAGAGAGCAACAAAGAAAGCTCAGGTGTCAAAGAAAGCCAAGACCAAGAAATGAAAGGCTAGGTTTTTTCTTTTTTTTTTTAAAAAAAAAAATTACAGAGTATTCTCATGTACTGAATTTTTAATCAATATTTTACATATTTAGTAGATGTAGATCATGAACCCGGTTGCACTATTCTGGTTCGCTGGCAATTATTTGAAAATTTTGAGTGCATAATTTTGTTTCAGAATATCAGATGGCATATTTAACTGGCCAAGTTTGTCACCTCAATTGACATTGATGCTAACAGTAATGGTTGATTCAATTGGGAGCAAACTCAAATCGCTGGCAATAATCATTTCTTAGATACAAGTGTTCACCATTTCGATTAATAATGTTGAAAGTAAGATACATTCAGCAACTATTGTCTACTCTAAGCTAAGCTCAGTGCAAGAGTTGTCATTCTTATACATATGCATTCCTCTACAAGATTTTCCAACCTGTAAGCTGATAGATCTAATGTGGCAAGGATCTGCTGAATGATTCAATGTGAACAAGTCCATGAAGATAACTTATGTTTGCATGGTTAGATTCAGGATTAGGAGAAGAATCCATATTGGAAAGGGCAGAATGACGTTTGATGACGAAGGCGTCTCTACAACCTCCCCTTCGTTGCGCTTGTGATTTGTCACTTGAGCAGTGTATGGAGGATCGGATATGCGAACCCTGTTCAATATTTTTGTTGACGAGTTTATAATGTTTGCTTGGTAGATAAAGTAAGACTAGAAAAGGAAAGTTTTGACGCAGCAGTAGTAAAAAGCATACCCATTAGCATCAGGGCAGAAGACAATAGCATAATCATGAGCCTTGCAGGTGAAAATGCTGGTGCCATCATCAAAAGCATAGCTATATGCCCTTGGGCAAGCACGCTTGAAAATTGTCGAATAAAATGAAGGACGGCAAGTAGTTGGGTTTGCAAACTCGCCGCTGCAACAGTATTGTTCGAGACCAAATGCTTCACAGGCGCTCTTACATGCAACTACTCCCCCTCCTCCATCCCCACCTACAACCTGGAGTTCCTTTGGGCAACCTGTTCAAAATTTTATGGTAACAACTTAATACAGTCAAATAGTTACAACTATTGGCAAGCAAGGTATGTTTATCTTACCCATGTTGATATCTGAAGCGCATCCAGTTGCATTACAAGCTCCATGGATTCCACGGGGTGCAGCTACTAGTGGCAAATTGTAGCCATCTACAATGCTTACATCGTAGAAGTCTTTGTTAATGCCAGTGCCAAGGGTTATCTCAAAGAGTGAAGCAGGTGGAGTGGCTCCCATTCCATTGCATTCAAGCTTTCCATCACAATCTCCTGTTTGACAGGAGCCTACTCCTGATGCATCAAACATGCAACCTGTTCTCGCCCATATCCGCCCTGACCATCCTGGTACAGTCGGGATCTGCATGCTCTGCCCAGAGTCTAACTGGAATCCGGTTGTCGAGAGTTGCGGGCTGCCTGAACCTGCTAGCGTACCAGGCCATATTGTATGGGGGCAATTGTTTGTTATGGTGAAGGTGCATGAGTGAGAGCAGCAGATTAGAAAAGAAACGAAAATTAGTAGGCTTGGGATAATTGATGATAACGTTAGGGACATTTTAAAGTATATCTGATATGTGGGCAAAGGTGAAATAGATAGAAAGAGAGATGACATTTGCTTAGCAAGGGGCAGTCCCTAGATATTGTAGCCTGGAGAATCTACAGAAGACAATGTCCGTAGCAAATCCTAAACCGAATGATTACGTTGCTTTGGCAAAACTCAGCCGCAAAATCCCTTATCGGGTTTAGCATTTCTTTCATCAAAGTGGCTTCATCAACAAGGAATTCCTTTCTTTTCTTCCTCTCTTTTTAAGGCCAACATATACATAATGCATATTCATATCCCTCCTTTCTCTCTTCTTAAGAATAAAAATCATCCCAAGACAATTAAATAAAATCAGCTCAGACTCGTTGTAATTTAATGAGGTTTCTCCCTATATAGAGAAACATACGTGACAGTATTAAATAATAGCTTGTAAAAGAAACACAGTTCTTAGCTACATCTGAATGAGTAATTCGCTTGGAAAATAAGGCATTCAGTGATATAAAGCAAAACTAAAGCAATCTTCCTGCTCGATAATAAAACTGGCAATACAGATTGGTTATTTCTGAAAGAACCAGTGATGATATCTTCTGAAGCAAAAGCTGGGGGAAAAAAAAGCGAAACTGATAAAATTGTAACATGCCCTTAGAATTTTTATATTCTCCCAGCAAATGAAGCATATTGTTTGACCAAACCCACATTCCTCATTGCATACATATTTCGTGACTATGGTAGTTCATCCTCAGGATATTTTATCTGCAATCACTTAACTTTGGTATTATTGCAGTAAAATCATAAATTTTTTTTTCACATAAAAGTCACATAACTATAATCTAATTTCACTAAAGTTATTTCTAGTAATTTTTCAGCAATTAACTGAAAAAATTTTACTTGCATCCCAATTGGCATATGAAATGCATCACATCATTATACAGGTCAAATAGAACGTCACTGCATATGTCAAATAAAACCCTGACATTCTAATTGACACCATTTTTAATTTATAGTGCTGACATAGATATTGAATTGTAAACATATATGGTGCTTTATTTAACCTATACAATAACATGGCGTATCATATGTCAACTGAAATGCTAATACGACTTTTCCAGTTATTGACTGCTGAAAAATCACTGGAAATGACTTTACTAAAATTAAATCTTAGTTAAGTAATTTTTATGAGACAAAAAAAAATTATATGACTTTACTGTAATAATACCAAAATTAAATGACCATAGATGAAATTAAGCCCAAAAGCATTAAGAGTTGATACTTTGAACCTAAAGAGAAATGAAAATGTTAACTATGTCTTACATATAAGAAGGATGAACAGCAGGCATCACAAAGTAGGAGAATGGAATTTACATAATAATACATGATATTCTACAATTTGATAGTGCCTAACTATCTGCTTCCACAAAATCTCAAAGTATCGACATAAATTGAGAGATGGAGAAGGAAAGTTGATGTCTGAAAATATATATTTTTTTCAGAACCAAAATAGAGAATTCTCCTCTATGGAATGGGCGGGTTATCCTCATGTAGAATTTTGCATTCAACGCGTTTGAAAATGGTGTGTCTGCTCTTAAACTTCAACAGTCTAAAAAGATGGAGCTACTTGGATTACCATGCAATTAATATCTTCAATTAATTTTCATCTGCCAAATTGAAGGAAAAGCGCATAATAGATATAATATTTTAAAGGTAATTAAATAAAAACATACATCTTAGGAACACAATTACCTGCAGCCCAAGTCCCTGGCATGATTATAGATAGCCAAGTCCAGTCCTTGAAACCCCTCTAGCACGAAGCAGTGGCTGGCGACTCCCCGTTGAAAGAAAGGTGAAACAAGATAAATTATAATATTTTGTCAATTCACTATCAAACGCTACTCAATCTCCACTGCAAGAAAGACAAGAATACCAAAATGAGAAAGGGTAGATAAACTCGCAGAAACATTTGAGAAAGGGTAGATAAACTCGCAGAAACATTGTCAAGCATAAATATTATTGCATGAAGAATATTTAAATCCTCTTGCATTGGATACACTTGAAACCCTGCAAAAATAACAATTATTTCAGGAAAATGAACTTAATAAAAACAAAACAAAACAAAACAAAGCAAACACAACAAGAATCCTCATTAGCCTGCAAGAAAGTGCAGGCAAAGAACTAAATTAAGTTCCTATTAGACAGCCCCACTCATCGAACATCAAATAACCTGCGCCACAATCTATAATGCCCACAAGACTATTTATTCAAAACCATCTAATGTGGAAATAAGGTCGCAAATTAACATATGAAGGCAAACACAAGAAAGCAAAATGATAAAGTCCAACACAACTAAAAGCACAGGAAAAATAACAAATTCATTAGTACAAGATCATATTTTTAAGAACAAAACATGCTAAAGTAGCACGTCGCAAAAGCAAATAATAGTAATGTAGAAAGAAGAAATCAGCTAAAGAAAAGTGCATATCCCAAATTAATAAGTCCCTGTACTGTATTCAAATCTTATACATAACCAGAATGTGTCCTGTTGTCTCTAAAGTTCAGAAATGAACAGCAAGGCTAAAATCAAACTAAATTCGATTCAAGTCACTTAAGTGAAAGATCCCGTTTGATGTCCTACAGAAAGTCAAAGTTGGGCTAATGTAAGAGCTACATATAATTAAACATAAAAAGAAATTTTTAGTTCCTACAGACAGGAGGGACGCATCAGGTCCACCATTAGATTGTCCACATAGACCTCATTTATCCATATATGTTCCATGAAAACGACAAGAAAGAGATGGATACTTTAAAGAAACATTATGCGTAAAATGGTAAGTCATTTCGGTTATATGATAGATAACATCTAGTTCATATCCATGCCATCCCCAACTTGGCTGCAGATAGGAGTAACAGCAGAGAAAGATCTCTCAAAAGGAGAAGGATGAAACTGTGCATCTCGCCTTCGCTTAAAAGCACAGCTTTCTGCAGGGGAACTGTCAGCATCGTTCTTCCTCCGGACTCCTCGAACTGCCTGCTCCTCAGCTGGGGAGAGGGGGAAAATATGTCTGCTTGCGCGGCAAAGAGAAGTATGGTTATCATACAAAATTCTCTGGTTACAGTTCTTGTCGCAGATATGAGTGAGACCAGTTAGTTTGCAGCGATACATGTTTCCACAGACATGTTCATTCTCACATTTCCAATCGCATTTGTAGACAGGAACGGGCCCGTCTCGGCCTAGAATACTGGACAAATAAATAACGTTGGCAGGACCTGACACCATCGATTTCCCAAATAGCTCCATTGCTCTGTCGTATAATCAGCCAAATCAGCAACTTGTATAACTTCTTCGCTCCCAAGGCTTTTGCCCCAAATATTCTGCAAATCCCAAGAGAACAAAAGGGTCAAGCTTGAGAGAGAACAAGACAGAGAGGCACCTCTGCTTCCATAAAGGTGGACAAGCCATGCTTTCCTTCCCCCTTTAGTTTCTTGTTTTCAATTTCATTTTTTTCTCTCCACACAATTCTAATTCGCACTGTACCCACTGTTCATTCGACATGGCAACAGAAGAAGAATTCTTGGTAAAAGTTCCTTTTTTTTTAAATTAAACATTCTCGTCTCATAATGATAAATACAAAATCAAGTGTAAATTTTATCCATAAATGGATAAAGATAAGATGAAACAGAAAGATTGTACCAAAGAGACATATCACACAATAATAATAATAATAATAATAATAATAATAATAATAATAATAATAATAATAATAATAATTAAAATTTTGATCCCATAAAATGAGACAAACCCAGTATTAAAAAATTATTGAGAGACAGATCTAAGCTTAAAAAGAAGGAAGCCAACAGCAACTGAAGCAAAAATGGCCCAAAAAAGAAAGAAATTTGATCTCCATAATATTGCAGATAAATAAAACGAGATAAAAATAGAAAAACTTTCAAAAAACAGAAACAGAAAGCTGAAAGAAATTAAACTCACAAGATCTTGATCTCCAATGCAGCTAGGAAGAAGAAGCGATCCGCTCGACGGTTGACCTGCAAGAACCAAATTGAAAAAAAAAAAAAAAACACTATCCCTATCTCTCTCTAACCTCTCCCACTCTCTCTCCCTCTCTAGTAATCAACGGAAATAGAAAGAAAATAAAATGGCGAAAGGGAGAGAGCGGGTGAGAAGGTATTTATAGAGAGAGAGAGATAAATTAGATAGTGGAGTAGGGTTGTTGACGTTGCACTAATTGCACTTATAAATATAATAAATTCATATTTAATACAGATTTTTGGGATAATTACACGAAAGACCTTAACATTTACTTGCTCTTGCAATTAGAACCCTATTCTTTTTGTATTACCAATTCAAACTCTAATTTTCACATCTAAGCTTCCATCAATTTCTAAATGAAAATATGACGTGTACACATTGTCCAACATAAATAGCAAAATTTATCTTTTCTTCTGATACTCTTATCAGATTTGTTGTTAAGAGTTACATTATTGTAGCTTATTTTAAGGCAAAAAATGAGAGAAAGAGAAACATATATTTCAACTATATTTTTATATTAAATATTTTTATTAAAAAAAAGTAAAAATCTACTTGAAGGTTTCAATTCAAAAGAATTGTGAATATTAGTGCTTAAATGATTAAAAGTAAATAATATAGTTTTAATTGATAAAAAAGAAGTAAATATTAGGGTCCATTTGTAATTTTCCGAAAATTGTTAGATAAAAGTGTATTTACTATAATGCCACAACAAAAGGGTAAAAATGGAAGTTCAGCATTTTAAAAAGTGGATGGAATTCAAAGTACGCTTGTCTCTCGATACGGAGCTATAAATGTGGATAATATGTGGAAAATGCGTCACGTGCCTTTCTCTTTTTATTTTCTACTTAAAAAAATTAAAAATCCAAACGCAATTAATGATATTGACTCTAATCACAGCTAAACGCGTGTGCATAGTTACCGCTATCTGCGACCGGAAAAGGCCCATTCTGTTTATACTTTCGGCCCAAATTAAGCCCATTGGGTTTCTATTTTCTTCTCTTCAACTCATTTGATTAATGATTATTCATTTATATAAAATTCTCATATGACAATGTCATAAATTAGATAGTTAAACTACTAGTTGTAATTCACCTTCCTTGCATAAGCTTTTAACTCTTTATTTTCATAAGTTAACAATTCTGATTCCGCAGTGTACTATCCATCATCATTGTTGTGAATTTATCATATTCGCAATCTATATTGTGTTGTGAACGATCTATGGATCACCCTAATAACAAAATAAATTTAATATAGTGGAATTAACTATTTTTCATCGAATAATAATTTTGCAACCAGAATATTTTTCTTATATATTATATTAAATCTGAAATTTAATTTTCAAAAAAAAAAAAATCTGAAATTCGAATTTCCATAATAAAATTATTTTACAATAGAAATGTCAGAAAATTGTCGCATGCTAGCCATGTGGCTTGATACAATCCAGGACGAAGATACGTATTAATCGTTGACTCGCCAAACAGTAACACTTCTGAACAATTTAACAGACGTCCGAGGCTTGAGCTGTGACTCGTGAGACTATAATTGCAACCTCGATTTCACTGAGGCCAATCAACAAACACTTTTTCTCCATTTGTATCCTCTCCCTAAATCTCTTTCCAACTATCATCACACCGTTTATCGTCTTCCTAAAAGCGCTCTTTCGTTTTCTTCTTTCTTCCCATCAAAGAACAGAACAACATCATCATCAATGGAGAAAAAAGTTATTGATTTCACTTTGATCCCATTAGGATTGGCTATGTTAGTGGCATACCACGTATGGCTTTTCCGTCGAATCATATACCATCCTTCTAAAACTATTATCGGTGTTAATGCCATCAATCGCCGTTTCTGGGTTCGAGCTATGATGGAGGTTTACTGCTGTTGCTTCTTTTTTTTTTTTTTAAATTTCAGTTTCTTCTGTTGTTTAAATTTTTACCCAAATTCATTCATGGCAGGATGCGTCCAAGAATGGGGTTCTTTCAGTACAGACTCTCCGAAACAACATAATGGCATCGAGCCTTTTGGCTTCGACGGCGATTATGCTGAGCTCTGTGATTGCAGTGCTAATGACGAGCAACAGTAGGGGTGCATCAGAGCGGATATTTGTGTATGGGGATACAAGTGAAATGGGTTTGTCGATTAAGTTTTTTTGTATAATGGTATGTTTCTTAGTGGCATTCTTGTTGATTGTGCAATCTATAAGGTACTATAGCCATGCAAGCATACTCATCAATGTCCCCTTCAAGAAAATGGCTATCAACCATAACGACCACAAACTCACGGTGGAGTATGTCGGGAGCTCAGTGAATCGGGGGAGCTATTTTTGGTCCTTGGGATTGCGGGCATTCTATTTCTCATTCCCTCTATTTTTGTGGGTCTTTGGGCCAATTCCTATGTTTTTATGTTGCCTTGCTCTGGTTTGCATGCTCTATTTCCTCGATGTGGCCTTTGAATGTAATTGGGCTGTTGCCGTTTCTGATATTGATGATGATGATCAACGCAAGGATGTAGAACTTGGGTCCCCAAATCCCATTTGACTTCAGTGGATACATTGGTAAATATCAATTAGTAGTTATGAATGTATAATAGAAAAATAAATTGAAGGGAAATGAAATTCAATATAAAAGTTGAATTTCAATTGGATTGCATTTGTATGAAGCATTATATAAATATCAATAGCACTTGTAATTACTTTTCTTTATTTTATTTGTACTAATAGTGGACAACAACTTGTACTTAGACTAATATTTTTATTTGTGAGAATGAAACCGTTTTTGAGTTTGAATCCTCTTGCCACCATCCGGGTTGATCTTGCAGTGTTCTTCGTTTTGGTCGATGATGGTGGGTGAAATGGAGCCACTTTGGAGGTTAGACCTGCATATTGTGTTAGGAGTTGCCATGGGCTAAGCTTTCTATTTCTAGTGGAGTTCGTTTTGATGTTTTCTTTGCTATTATTGCTACTTCAACAGAATGCATGGTTTTTTTTTTTTAAATAAAAATAAAAAAATAATCAAAGAAAAGTCTCGAACTCAACATCACTAGCCAGTGACTTAAGAGCTCGTCTGGCTCGCCTGCCTCATGTGAATAAAATATGCACAATGATAACTAAACCAATACATAATTGCATTTTAGTTAAAAAATTTATTTTTAAATTCCTCTTAATTGTACTCAAAAGTTCTAAGTATTTTTTTTATTACAAAACTTTCTTTTATGACTGAATTGTAATTATAATATAAGTTTAGTGAGCACTGATGAAATTAATCTCGTCCACATGATAGCACGACATGAACATGTGACGTGGCACTAAAAGCTAGTACAAGCATTGACGTGTCATCTTACGTTTCCAAATAAGCATTTCTTGTTGGTGGCTCAACCAAATTTCGCCAGAAGTAACTTTTATAGAAAAAATGTATATTCAGGTATATTATGGGAAAATTTTTTTTTTCAAGTTACCAGTAATAAAAAAATTTAGTGACAATTGGTGAAATTAATCCATATAAAAATTAAACTAGACTAAAATGACATAAAATTGCCCGAGTTGAGCTTTGGAATTGTTGTTGATTATCTAAAGAGCATATATGCTCATTTTTTATAAATTATTTTTGAAAAAATATTTTTTTATCTATTCATATTTAAAAATAGTTTTTAAATTCAAAAAATATTAAAATTAATGTTTTTTCTCACAACAAAACCTAAGTCTATATATTAATATGAAATCTTATAAAAACTAAGGACAAAAATATGATGTTGATATGTGGATACAAAAAAGTTGCAATGACATCGTTTTCCAATGAGTTTTATATTGCTGCTTAACTTTTTTTTTTTTTTTGAGAAGTATACATGATAATGTTAGAAAATAAATGGAGAAAAAGACGCATGCATTCCTTTGAAAATGCTAAATTCCATAAATGTAATTCCCAAAACTTATTCCCAAAACTGGGCACTCATACCTCCAAAATCCCACAAATGTCTATCCTATTCAATTTCGATTTAAGACAGTGTATTCGAAAAAACAGAACAAACGCCGAAATGGAACACGATTAGTGGCGGACCGTAAAGAGGGACTAAAATGAGTATTTTAAGGGACTCAAAATATTGGTCTTTGAGGGCCAGCCAACCACGGTTGGCCAACGGCCTTATATAAGCTATATATATGTTATATATTTATCTATTTATAAAAGTAATCCAATCTTCTAATTTATCTATTTTTTATTCATATATTTCAAATTTCCATTTTGGCTTCAATTGTGTTATATGTTTATTTTTATTATTTATGTATTGATGGGATTAAAAATAATAAAACTTATCATGAGAATTAAATAAACTTCAAGAGTACAAAAGTTATATGTAAAGTATATGTAGGTATGTGGGTGTGGGTGAGTGGCGCACTGCAGCATACTGCTGGCCACCATGCGTGCATAAGATGGCTGGCCTCTCATGGCCATCATGTACGTGATTCTAGGATCACAACCGTGCAGCCAAAATGGTCTTTTGCAAAATTTCAGTTTTGATCACAACAATTTCAGTTCTATCGTTCTTCAATTATTTCCAGTATTTTCTTTCCAAAATAATAATAATAAAAAAGGGAGAACCAAATCGATGAAGAATGAGTAGTGTAATTGAAATAGAATGATTCAAAGAGAATGACGGCGCAAAATCGAAGAAAGGAGATCAAAAAGAAAATAAAGAGCTACCAAAAAAAACCTAGAATAGTGCTTGGTGGTAACTGTAAATGGGGGCCTGTTTCCATACAAAAGAAACAGCGTCTCGACTGACGCGAGGTATTAATCATGGCAATATGTTTAAATGAGATGGTCGTTTTGGTATTTCAAAACAGTGATCCTGTTGTGGGAATAATTCTTAAAAGGTATCAAACGCGGGTCTTTTTCCCAAATAAACGCCCAAAAATCAAAATCAACTCTTTGATAGAAATATTTGTCGATACAGGTTTACCAAACCAATGCAAAAATAATTTCAGAAAATTCCAAGATTTTAAAAGACAAAGAAAGAAAAAAAAAAAAAAAAAACTTGTCCTTTTCTATATCTTCATATATGCATGGTTGAGTATCAAACAATATTCTTTTAACGTGAATTAATGAAGGGGTTAGAAATGGAATCTCTTAATGAATGGAAAAAACATTTTGCCCACTTGCACATGATCAATTATATTAAATTAGTTTATAAATGATATTGTAAATCAAATCTTTTTAAAAATTTCTTGTACATAATTATTTTATCTCCAATGTCGAGTTGTTTGTTTTAAGGTGGTGCAGTTGACATTTGGACAGCCACAACTTCCATGTGGTGGTGGTCTTATATGGCCAATGGAAAATATTATATAAATAAAATAATTATTAATTTATTTATATAGTATTATATTCTAAATATAGTTTATGAATAAAATTATAAACTGACATGTGGAATTAAGATAGTATATTCGTTGAGTGGGCCTAATAACATTTTATGATTCAAGATTGCATATATGTCTTTAACATATCTAGTGCAAACGCAACCAGACACCCAGATATGCAACAACAAAAAAAAGGGTGAAAAAACGAACATTTTATGAAGTTTGTATTACGTTATCTACAATGGCACTGTAAATCCCCATTTTCATGATCAGCGGCGGAACCAGTCCCCTTAAATTAGGAAAAGGGGACAAAGAGTCAAAAATCTAAGTTTAAAATGTAAAAATAAGCTTCTACATTTCGTTAGCGATGAAAAATTGCTTTATTGCATGATATCAATTTCCTCCTCCCTAGCACAATTGAATGATAAAATTCATCTAAAAACTGAAGGAACTAATGACTAACCGTTGAGGTCAACAGAAAAAAATTGGTTGGCCAGCACAGAAGACTCCACATCTCACACTTAGTGCTCTAAAATCTTGATCTTTTCAAGACAGTTTTGCATGTGTTGATTAACATCAGCAGTGAGACGGTCTCCAACTGCAAGCTTGTACTGCTCAAATTTTGCTTCATCACACTTAAAGGCAGCAGTTCTGCAGGCCTTGATACTTCCTAAACACACCAAAAACAAAGAGTGAAATCTCATATAAAGCAAAACAACTACAACAAAAAGTAATACTTAAAATTAGATTATACCATGATAACACGGTGGTATATTTTTCCAATAAGATTATGCATAACATCATAGAAAACTAAGCTTTTTCTTCAAATCAAATCTAACCATTTTCTATTATACCAATTACAATCACTCTATTATATTCCTTTTAAAAACCTAATTGCCCTGAAGCCTTGCATTACATCAAGTTGAATCATAGATTAGGAAAAAGAATCCTGTTTTTTTTTCTATGCTACGCTTGGCCAAGGTGGAGGACAAGGAGGAAGAGGCAATCAGCCCCAACAAATAAAGATGGCCTGTGTAAGCCTTGCAAATTCAAAAACTTGTGGAAGCCTGAATGGAGAATCTGGAAGGTGACCATGGATAATTCAAGATTCCAAAAGATCTTAAGCCCATAAACTAAGCGACAAGTTGCACAAGATAGATTGAAAGAGCAATTACTGCACACTCTTACTCGGTGCTAGAATCAAGGTTAAAAAAGCTGATTTTCATGGAAAATTACATAGAACTATTAGGATTGGGAATCCAGTTTGGAAAATATTTTGAATAGAAACTCCAACTAGAAAATCTAAAGTTGTTATTTGTGAAGATTAAATTGAAAGGTACAGCCCTGCAACATTTGAAGAGAACTGAAGAGCAATGTGCAGAATAAAGGCAAGCCTAAAATTAGTACTTAGGAGTACATAAGCAAATCTACAGAAGCAATTTTTGCTTGCAGATTACGCAATGGAATTGGTATGAAAGATTCTATTGTTTGACATGGAGCTGGACAATCAGCAAAAATATTATGGAGCTGGACATGGTTATCATAAACCCAATGACGTTACTGACAGGATCCTGTAACAGAGTTGCTCTGAAACTCCGAGATCCATATTCAACCAACTTTTGAGTGGAATAGGTGAAAAAGCAAGCCTTATGCCCATTTAAAAGAGAAAGAGATAAGATGCCGTTTTATGTAACAGAGTTGCTCTGAAACTCCAAGATCCATATTCAACCAACTTTTGAGCGGAATAGGTGAAAAAGCGAGCCTTATGCCCATTTAAAAGAGAAAGTGATAAGATGCCGATTTATTCCTTAAATGTTTAAGCAAATATTTTACGATTGAGGTTTTCATAGGACAACCTGATCTAAGGTTTAATAAGAACCTAGAGTGAAAGAAATGCAACCTGAATTTCAAAGGTTTTGGGTAAAGTAACATAAACACAGAGGTTAACTTCTACAAAAATCAAGATTACGTTCTTAGCTATCAAAAGGAAAACAAGAAAATTTAGGTTCCATTGTATTGTGCAAAAATCCTTTCTAACATATTCAAAAATACCTATGCTTATATCATACAAGGTGAAAATGAGTAGAATGCTATGTCAACCATATGCTAAGCAATATGACTTTAATAAGTACAATAGTAGTTTATGCAATCACAGAATATCTCAGTTGGTCAAAATCCTATAAAATTATAAAACCCTAAAGTTAAAGTGCAAATTAACTAGCATTTCAAGTTAGGCTTCATTGTAAAAGTTTTGGGCTTGAGGACTACATTGCTGAAAAAAGGAGTAAAATACTCAAGCAGAAATGTGTATTTGAAATTTCCAAAAATCATTTCTTTAATGCAGGCAACTTCAGCTGTGCTGCAGTGTATCAGACTCGCTACAATTCAGAGTTCAAGAAATATGTAGTCCCCACTAAAAATTGCGAAAAGGTTGTTTCCAAGATTTAAAATCATGAATGACAACATAACCATAAATGCCTATTAAATTAGATAGTATGAACTGTACATGCTTATTATATCGAACAATAAAGATCAATAACCAAGATAAAGATAACAATCTACACAAATATTACATATATAAAAACACTGTTAATGCCTTAATGGTCATGAGATAAAGCTATAGATGGATATGAAAATAGATAATTATTATTTTTACAGTATTTGAGACACAGCAATCTGATTCTTTTTTTTTTTTTTGCATTCTCATTATGAAAAGAATACTATTGAAATATTCAATCTGCATTAACACAAGCCTAAATTCTTTGTGCGTATAAAAGAAAAGGTCACTATTCAAATGCTGCTTTTAAAAATCACAATTTGAAACAAAGAGTATGTTATAAATAAGTTGCTCAAGAATATTTATCCGTTTGTGCCCCTAATGAGGAATCCCTGGCCTATAAGAGTTGTTTAAAAGTTTCACCTTCATATATTATGTTTCAGCTAAAAGTCAATAACAAATGGCAGATAAACTGCAGGTTTAATTATTAATCTTTCTTTCCCTTTTCTTCAATATTCACAATTTATTTTCATGACTTACCACTAAGGTCAAGTAAGTTGAATAACACCGAGCAATTCCCGATACTCCTAACCATGGTTATGGCAGACCAAACCTTTTGGTACTCCTCCCTTGAGGCTCTAATGATACACAGCTTTGTGATGGGATTCACATACTTGACTGCCAAGAATCATGTCCAAAGAGGTGATAATCAAACATTATATAGAAAGATAAAAGTTACTCTACAATGAAAAAAAAGGTGGAGCAAAAAGAAGTCACTCACCTTGGAATGATCTAAGTGATGAAGCCAAACCACATTCCCCATAGTTCACCAAAATGCTGTCTTTTATTGCTTTTGACACATTATATTGGGTAAGTATGATGGGATCATCCGCCATGAGGTCTCGATTAGGATCCAGAAAAGCTTCCATTACCAAGTACCTATTCTTAAATCCAACCATGATCCTACAATTTGAACCTGAACTAAGAAATTCAGCATCAGGCATGATTTTAGGAAAGTCCTATACAAAATCTAGGAGAGTCTCGAAGTAATTTCGACATTGCTCACATTATTAAACGAGCACAGCAACAAATCATTCTCATCGCCTTAATCTTGGTGAGCTAAATCAGTTCTACTTTACTCATTTACACAACTATGCAATGTTTAGATACAACAGAATTTTTTTCCTATAAGGGAATTAAAACCAATAGCGGGTGAACAATTTTTTTAGATATAAGCAAAATTAAAAAGTGATGAGGTTCTACCTTTCAGAATGTCGTCGGAAAGTATACTCTCGGCTGGGGCAGACACACAACGAGGTGAAAAAGACCTTGATGGTCGGCAAAGAAGAAAACAGGGGAAGTTGTCGATTGGGGGATGAAAATAAGGAGGCGGCGTTAGGATTCCCAATGCAGGATGTTTAGTACGGGATAATTGCATAAATAGTAATAAATTTTGTGATTTTGTTATAATTTAATATTAAATTTGTTAATTATTATAAATTAGTATTAATTTTTTTATAAATGTTATAATTTAATAAAAAAATAATATGTCATGTTACGTCACTCTATTATTCACATTATATTTATTATCTCATAAAAATATATTCAAAATAACGATGATTAGATATATTTTTTTGTAATTTATTTATATAATTTGTTTTTTTAGTTTCTAGAAATGTCATCGTTTAAGCGTATTTTTATAAAAAATAAATTTAATGTAGATAATAGAATGATGTGACATATCATATCATTTTTTCTGGTATTGGAAATTAAATATTGGTATCAAATTGCAACATTTATAAAAAGTTTGGTACCAATTTGTAACAATTAAAAGATTTAATATCAAATTGTAACGAAGTGACATTTTAGTACTATTTGTGCAATTAGTCATTTTTAATACTAAACCTTATCACTTTGTTACAATTGAGTATATAATATTTTAATTGTTACAATTTAGTACTGAAACTTTTAATAATGTTACAATTTAGTATTCCAGTTAAATAAGATGATGTATCAACATGTTGACATACTACATCAGTATGCCTCATTAACCGGTCAACATGTTCTGTCGTCCAAACAATATGCCACATTAGCTTTTTTTATTATAATTTTGATTTGTATACCAAATTACAATGTTTATGAAAATTTTGATACCAAAGTGTAATAATTAAAAAGTTTAGTATTAAATTGTAATAAAGTGATAATATTTGGTACCATTTACACTGTTAGTCCATGTTTTTTTTAAATAAATTGCATTCATAGCCCTTAGTTTTGATGCTAGTAAATTTTTTACTTTTAAATTTTAATTTATAATGTTAAAATATTTTAGAACAAAATTTCAATTCAAAACTATAACTATATTAACCAATACCGATTGATTTAAATGGTTTGATATTTGTTTCTCTTAATAGAAATATGGAGTTTTAAATTTGTGTATAGAAAAAATATGCATTGAAATTTTGGTGGTTTATAAAATTCTAAATGTTTTCTCAGACAAAAAATATATCTATTTAAAAAATAAGATATTGTTAAATTGTAATTTATAATATTAAAATGTTTAATAATAAAGATTTCAATCCAAAACGAAATCTATTTTAGAAAACGACACAAAAAATTTCAAATTTCATTGTTGAATGCTTGTACATAATAGGGAATAAATTCATTGTGAAAAAATTACTATTTTTTTTTGGATTATATGTATTTTAAGCTAGTAATTATGACTAAAATTAATTGTACTTATATCGGATAGGATCTTAAGAGTAGTAAAATATTATCTCATGAGTTTTAAAGGTATCTGCATATTTATAGTTTGAACTCAAAACATATGATTAAGTTAAAAGAGACTTACATTACTTAAGTTTGACATATCATAATACTATTTTCTTAAGATTTAAATATTATACAATTTGCTTCCAGACTAATTGCGTAAATGGTATCAAATTTTGTCATTTTTATTACAATTTAGTACTAAACATTTTAATTATTATAAATCGGTATCAAATATTTCATAAATATTGCAATTTGGTACTAATTTTCAATTTTTGGCACCGAAAAGATGATATGACATGTCACGTTATTCTATTATCTACATCAAATTTATTCTCTCATAAAAAAACACTTAAAACGCGACGATTGCATATATTATTTTTACTTTTGTAATTTATTTGTGTAGTTTATTTTTTTTTAATATTTTGAAACATCACATTTTAAGTATATTTTTATAAGAGAATAAATCTAACGTAGATAATAGAATGATGTGATATGCTATTTTATTTTTTCAGTGCCAAAAATTAAAGATTGGTACCAAATTGTAACATTTATAAAATATTTGGTACCAATCTGTAACAATCAAAAGGTTTGGTATTAAATTGTAACAAAATGACAAGATTTGATATCATTTGTACAATTAGTCCATTTGCCTCCCCTATTTTATCATATTCTATTAATACACTTCCTTTCGGTTGGAAAAACATTAAATTGTAGTGAAATGACAAAGATAAAATTATGATTTATCCCTTTAACCCTGCAAGTTTGATATATTATATTAGTAATTCTAAAATTTGACATATTGTACTAGTATCCATGGACAAAAGAGAATATTTTTTCTTATCAACAAAAGATGCTTTAAAATTTAATAAAATGATTACACGGTTTAGCACAGATAAAACAGAGGAGATACATCATATAATTTTTGAACCTCTTAATATATAAGTACAATATGTCAAACTTCAACAAATAAATAATAATTTTTTTCCATTAAAGACCCTCTCGTCAATAGCACGAACTAATTTCTACGGCCTTCTTGTCTTTTTTTCGTTCCTTTGTATTGACAAAAAGTCCAATATTATACTACAACCATGGTAAAAGTTTATATAGAGAAATAAAACATATGGAGATTTTGGATATTGATCAGAAAAAAGAGAGAAGTTTAGAAACTCATGATAAGAAAACTCAAAAAGGATTTTATTTTACTTACTCCAACTTGCTTATAAACTTAAACGAGTTCTCCTTATATAGGATAGGATACATACTATGTTATGAAGACAGCTCATACAAGCACTAAATAGAATTATTACAAACTGATAATAAAGATAAGATTTTCAGCTCAGAAAGTAGAAACCGACAAACATAATTATTTTACACTAATAAAAGATGTTTTCCTAGTCTTGTCCTTTTCCTCTGATGGGTTCGTGACTAGGAGAGAGATTCATGTATGTATAGCTGTCATCAGACCCAGAAATCGAAGAGGTGGGATTGAGCACTCGTGGTTTGGAGGGTCCCATTTTTGAAGGTCCTGCCAAATTGTAAGAAGACTTTACTGGCATATTAGCTTGTTTGCCATTTTCTAGTTGGACCTTGTGTTCAAATGGAATTTCTTCCCAATGAGCTTCTTTATAATATAGGGACCAAAGTGACTTGGGGATGTAATGATTCTTAGCAGCAATTTGTCTCTGCAATTCTCTGACTTCCAAAGGGTGATTGTCATAATTTCCCCGTAGAGAATAAGGGAAAGTTTGGTAAACTTCAAATAATGCATAGTGTTCATAACACTTAAAGAAAACAATGGTATGAACTTATTTGGCTTGGATGTCCACATTCCAATTGTCATGAAGAGCCTTAAAGAAGAATTATTTCCAAACATCTAAAGGACAAAACCAATTTAAAAACTTGCTGGAATTTTCTAGTAACGCTTGGGCAACTAACAGATTGTACCATCTGATAAGACATAATTCAAATGCCATAAAGTGCATAGAACATAAATACCATAACACATGAAGACTATGCTCTAGGAATGGGTCTTAAGTAAGAATCTTGAATGCCTCCATAAATGGATATTGGGGATTGAACACTTCAGGGAGGATATATGTCCTGCCATGCTCTCTAATGGATGAATATTGGGCTATTAGCATTTTCTCTATTTGCTACTTTTTCGTCATTGCTTTAGTGAAAGACCAACTAGGAGGGTATTTCTGGTCTATCATTGTGTTAGGATTTCCAGCCATGTAAATTATTGGGATAGTCTAAACATATGTTATTAAATGAAAAGGCTTGTGTTTTTGGAATGGCCTTGATAGTAAATCAGAGATGAAGTTTTGGTCTCCTTTTATATGTTGAATAAAGAAAGAAAATTTTGAAAACCATTCATTACACCTTATCAGCTGAGAGTGTGGGACATATTTTCCTTTCAATTCAAGGATTTTTAGAAAGGAAGAACTGTCCATAAGGACAAGAAAATCATGTCCAATGAGGTGAAATTCAAACTTTTTGATATCATTCTTCACAGCTAAGATTTCCTTGAAAGTAGAATGGTAATGACATTTAGAGTCCTTAAATCTGCCACTAGCATAGGCATAGATTTGTCTGGTTCCTGCTTTTTTTTCTCTAAAAGGATAGCCCCCCAATATTCATCACTCACATCAATCTAAAGGATCCTTTGTCCACTATATTGGTATGTGTAAAGGTGGGAGATTCGAGTAGATCTTCTTTAGCTTCTTTACAGCCTAAGTTTGAACATCTATCTGGGGAAGTGGCTTCTTTTTCAATAATTGTTGTAAAAGGATAAGCACACTGAGTGAACTAAAGAATAAAGTTCCTAGCATAGTTAGCCATACTAAGAAATTGGCGAACTTACTTTACTAAAAAGTCAGTATCAGGAAATTGTAGCAATTCTTGGCCTATATAAGGATATAGTTGATAGATGCCATCTTTAAAGGTCATGCCAAGAAAGTATATTTTTTATCTACCAATATGCATCTTCTTTTCTAATAACATAATCCCATATTAAGTAGTGAGATCCACAAACTTCTGCAATAATTGATAATGTTTTGTCTCATCCTTTGAAAAGAGAAGGATGTCATCAATGTAGATCAAAGCATAAGATAAGATTAGCTTATAAATACATGTCATTGCCTTTTGGAACAATGAAGGGGCCACTTTCAATCCAAAGGGCATAACTATCCACTGATAGTGGTGGTTAGAAATGCAAAAGGTTGTCTTGTATCTTTCTTTAGGATGAATGCCAAGTTGCCAAAAGCCAGATTTGAGGTCAAATTTGGAAAAGATCTTGGCATCTTTGAGAAATGTCATTAAAGACGATATTTTTAGCAAATGAAATTTATTGTCTTTGAGAAAATAGTTCAATGGCTTATAATCAATTTCAAGTCGTTTTTTCCCTTGAACTTGTTCATATCTCTTATTGATATAAAAGGCTTAACATGCCCAATCTGATTTAGTTGGTTCAATCAATCCCTATTGTCACAGTTGTGAACACTCTTGAACAGCTAATGCTAGATCTTTTGGATTCATTCCAGGATAAGTAGCCTTAGTTGGATTAATATCTTAATTATGTTTGAAAGGCAAAGAAATGAAGAAGTCTGAATGAGTCCACAATGGACCACAATGGACTGGAACACTTAAGAACAAAGTCTGTATGACTTTTAGCACAACTGTTTTGAATGAGTTAGGCTTTGAGATCATCAAAATGGGCTACTAAAGAGGCTGTAAACAAATTTGGTGCGGAGGTATAAGGAAGAAACCATTTTTTTTATCTTAAAACTTGACTTTCAATGGATAAACGACAAAGTTAGCTAATAACTTCAAACCTAATTAAGATGTCTTTCTTAGATAAGGCCAAGCCTAAAATTTGGGTCCAAACATAACAGTTGGGTAGGAATTGGATTTTAATAGGCTTAACAGTTATGAGGTCTATAGAGAAATAATTTTCATCAGCGGCTTTAAAAAGTTGGGTATGGGCTTTCTAGAAGTGGTCTGAAAAGAGTTTTAGATTGGTTATGGTTCGGTAGGCACCAGTATCTATGAAAACAATAGCCTTGATAGACTTTTCATACTTACTAGTGAAAAGTTGGACTGGATAGGAAGGAACATATTGTTTCTTGGATTTGTGGGAAATAGTTTCAATGAGATGAGGCGGACTAAGCTTGATCTAAAAAATTTCTTCACTGTCAAAGTCACTATCTTTATTTCTGATTCCTATGAAAGAGTCATGAGATAAGTCATCTTCTTCAAAGAACATGCATTCAATATCAACTTCTTTAAGATCCATATCATATTGATAATGAATCTATTGAATGAGCTGGATTGCTTGCTTCGGTTTATTAGGACACTATTTTACAAAATATCCTTTTTTGCCACAAAGATAGCAGCAATCCATCTTCTTGTACCTTTTCTATTTTTTTCCTGAAGAACTTAAATTTCTTCTTCCTGGATGGATGATAAGATTGTTTCTTTTTGAAGTGCTTCTTCTTCTTGCAACATTTGCAATCATAGTCTTTCATATTGGCACATTTAATTTGAAGATTTGGTCGACGATATAAGAAATCCATATCTTTTTTATTACTACAATGAAGAGCTTTTTTGATCTATTTTCTTACTGCACATAATTCTTCTAAGACCATAAGCATTTTCTGATAAATTTGAGACAAAGATAAGTCTCGAAGAATGATTCATTGTTTTTGGAAATACCTAAGAGTTGCATCTCCTAACTCTTCTGGTACAAAGGAGATAAATTGTTGTTTTAAATTAACATCTCCTACACCCAATTGATAATATCTTGAGCAAACTCTTTGATAATGGTTTTCCAGACCCTTTCTTCTTAAAGAACAATACCTTAGCTGAAAGAACTCCATTCAAACTGTTTCAATGAGATCTGCAGAACTACCAACAAATTCATTTTCAATATGCCATAAAGCATTAACAAGAGAAAGAATTTGGTGGAACTGCATCTTATTATATTTAGGAGTCTGTAACCACCATTCTTTTAAACTTCCAATATATCTGGTGGTGAGTTCTTGGAGAATTTCAGGGATAGAGATCACTACTTATTGCTTTGTTTCCATCCAAGATAGAATTTTCAAAAGGCGATTATGCCATCGATGATGAGGAACATCATCCATCGAAAACTATGGACCATTGATAGGTTTGGATTTATTTTCCTTTAGAGGAGATGTAGGACCAGTAGTCTCATCATCTTCAGATAGCTCTATAAAATAAGCTTATATAGGATCAACAGCCATAGAGAAACCAGTAGAAACTAGTTCAGTTTGATCCGTTGGGCCTGCCATTTTTATATATGGAACTGTGGTAGTAGATTCAAGTACTGGAAAAAATAGTCTTAGTAGAGGGAAATGGTGAAGAACTATTATCAGATTCAGAGATTGAATATGAGGTATCTTGCACATCATCTAAAGTTATATTAAAATGGTCTTGGGTAGAAGTATTTGATCCAAATTGAGAAGGTTCTTGGGCCATATATTAAAAAGTATCTTAAGAATTTGGGAAAAAATGGCTAGGAGGTTGGGATTTAAGTTCTTTTCCAGGTCTATGAGAAGGTATTAAGGATAAAGTGGTTATGTGTATGGGTTGGTTAGGAGGAGGAACAAAAGTAGTTTGTTTCTTCTTTGGTGGTTTAGAATTGTGAAGTTAGGCTCGAAGTATGTTCTGAAAATTTTCATGTTGAAGAAGAATTGGGTCAATAATGGGACTGACAAGGGTAAAGGATACAATGGTTTCTAGTAAGGGTAAAGTGCTGGTAAAGGCAAAAGGATTGAAAGGAGTTTTGACATGCAAGTCTTTTTCTACCTGAGACAATTGCTGTTTCAACTTGGTAATTTCTTCCTGTTTCTGTTGAGAGACCGAACCAGAAACTTGATTTCTAATCATCTACATGAGTTCATTATGAAGAACTATAATTTGTTTTTAAAGCTTGATCATAAACTCTTGCTGAAAATTGAACGGATTCATCATAGAGGACTCAACTAAATTTACTTTGGTAAACAATTTATCTACTTTAGTTTCAATTCTCCTTAAAGTATAATTTTGAGCCAAAACATTTTCAGTCTACTAATTAAGTATAGATTCTCTAATTGTAATTTTGTGAGGTCGTCTTTGAGCATCGGGTCTAGGAGAACGAACATATGAAGTGCTTTTGACATTTTTTACTGGATCAACCATACTTTCTTATAGGAAAGGAAAATCATCTTCAGTTGGTTGAAACATACAGACTGGAGGAACCATGATTGGTTGAGGAGGAGGATGAACCTTTTCCTTTGGAATCCATTGAGGCTCATGCTTCTTAAGCCATTTCAAACCTTTTTTATAGATTGGAAGAGGAGGAGCAGGAGTTAGTGGCTTTGGGAACTGTGGAGGCTCTTATGGATGTTCATCCCAATTAGGGTGGGTTGGTGTTGGCATCTTAGTCTTGAAAGAAGGAGGTTCAGAATAACTGACAGCATAATCACATTTTCCACTAGGCTGGCCCAATAAGCCAATAGATGGATAATGATCATCGAATTTCCTTCACATCATTTTATCAGATCCATGACGATTCTTCTTCTTTTTCTTCTTTTTAATAGAATCCTCATCACTTTCATAGAAAGCATCATCCCGATAATCTTCACATTGGCAATCCACATCTAGGACTTTATGATCTCCCTGAAACATGGCGTAAATGGGTCTTCCTCCTGCATCAAATCCTGTTACTCTTAAATCTTCTTCTGGCGAAACTGGTTGAATCATGAACTGAGTTGTAAAAATAGAAGTGCTAGAACTAGACTCCAAGTTTCTGATAAACTTTGTTTCTACGGTACCATCAGCCTTCTTTATGAAACACGATTCTAGATTTTGAACCGATTGAGATGTACTATGAATTTTTTTATAGTTTGTTAGTCAAGTATCTGGTAACAATTTTACCTGTTCATCTCTAGAGATCTGTCTGGGGATATGCACACAAGTTGGCACATGCTATGCATCAGCTATAATGAACAGAGCATCATTTGAGACTAGAGCTGAAAGGTCTAGAGTATGATTCTGAACTCTATAGATTAGCTGATAGTGGAGAGTAGCAGCTGTAGCAGATATAACTTAAGGAGCATCAGTAATTTAGACTTGAACCTTGAGTGCCGAAAGCACATGTAGATTTTCAAGGGACAAATTAAAGTTAGAATAAAAGGTAAACAATACCATCACAGCATTAAGAGAAGTCTCGACAGTGCCAATTACTACATGTTGATGCTGGAGATATATAGTATCCAGCAAAGTCAATCGAGCAAAGACTGGTAATCCTTTCTGTCCATGGTAGGAAAGGGCAAGACGAATAACACCAAAATGAAAGTGGGAGAAACTTTTTTTTTTCCATATGGGTAAAAATTTAGGAGGAATTTCTAAGGAGACGAACTGTTCTTCTCCTGTAGCTTTAATTGTGCAATAGTCAAAGGAAGAGGATTGAACATACTACTTGATAGATTTGTTGGGTTTCTGAACAAGAGACTTGAAATGTGTCTTCCAAGTAGTCTTTGAATGGTTGTAAGCATCATAGGGACTGATAAAAAGAATTTCAGTAATTGAGGTTTTTCTTTTCATCAGGGATATAATGAAGTTCATAAAGGAAATCTATTTTACTACCAAACGTAGTTTTAAAAGAAGAAGAAGGAAAAAGAGAGATAGGAGCAGAGATTATATTGATTGGAGTAGAGTTGATTTTCACGAGTGTAAAACTTTTTTGATCGTTAATCTAAATAATGATTCGTTTTGTACGATAGATGACGTTACTATAGTATTATCAAATTTGTAAACATTTAGCTAATTTATTATTTATTATGCTATTAATTTGTATACTATGAATTTTTTTATTGTTTCATCCTCTATAATTTTTAGCGAATTTATATCTATATTTATATTGATATATTGCTAGTTTGAATCAATAAAATTATTTTTCTTCAAAAAAAAAAAAAGCTGGCGTCAAATGATTTGTAAAGACATTAATTTCACTTTCACAGAATTAGGCAAAGTTAATTTCAAGCTCTTTGCTGCATATTTCATATGAAGAAACAAGAAAATAACATATATTCCAATATTATACATATCTGTACAATTTCGGTTTGGAGGGGACAAAACCCATTACAGTGTGATCTGCCCTAAAAAGCAAAGCATCAGAAGACTGGTTATGTCACCAATGTACAACATGTGATGCTTTGCCAGTTATATATCCAGAAACTTGACCCACCAATCCTTCCTTTGTTTTCCTCTATCATCTTTCGTCATATCTTTTTCTATTCAACAAAAGCCAAAATTGCAAAAGAAAAACTCCTACAATACATAAAAGAACTGTTCCTACCTGCCATGAACACAATTGGTGAGTTTGCTGTCATTGGGGGCTAGTATCTTAAGATTTCACCCCAAGAATCAACTGGTGATTAGAGGAACAAAAAAATGCCTTCTTCCAAAATATCACATCCCTGTTGGATAATCTGTCTGAAATCTTGTTGATAGATCACCTTGTTTCGTTCATCCATCCCTTTTGTTCTTGCTATTATTTACAAAAATCTTTCGCCTATCTTGTGTTCGAGTTTTACATCAGGACATCACCTGAGAGCATGGCATTCTTATCGGTGAAAATACAACCGTTAGCCTGGCATGATCAGAAAGTGAATAATTTTCTGGCCATCTTCCTTTCTCCACTTCAGGAGGGAAAAGCACCGCATTCTCCACACTGAAACCAATTGTTTGCTCTTGCCTATCCTCAGGAGAACCATCTTTCTCGTCATTGTTAATTTTGTCTTTTTGCTCTGCTGATGGAAAATGCCAGATCCGCTGCTGCTGTTTTCATTATTCCACAATTATAACTATCATGCTTGAAGAAATTAAAAAAGATCTAAAATGTAAAATGTAGAAGCTGTGGTTCTAGAACCATGTTCACACTAAAGGACAAGACAGTTAACAGGCCTCCTTCCAGAATTTTTTATATTAAGGATGCCGAACATGGGGAACCATCCGGGTTCACAACACGAAGAGATGTTGACAAAAAGGGCAACTGACTTATGAAATGCTTATGCTATAAGGCTTACACATCCTTGATTGCTGGTCCGGGTGCTAGAGTTTGGAAAGCAGTCCACTAACAGAAAAATTGTTTGGAAATTGGGAAAATACAATTGTTCATATCACAGCAATTTTTTTTTTCTTAAAAAAAAAATAACGTTAATTTTAAGTTAACTTACCTGGAATTCTTTGTAATCAAGAAGACCATTTCCATCAGTGTCTGCTTGAACCCACAAATCTTTTGTCTCTTCAACACTAAGCCCATGCCGATGACCAGTTAAATTAAGCTGTACATAGAGGCAGTGGTAGGTTCGAACGTAAGAAAAAGAAGAGCCATCATTCTAGAGTAATTGCCATGGGAGAAACGTGGAGAAGATAATGATTCACATACCTCCCGAAGAGCTTCACAGAAACCTGAGTAGGTAATGCAATCACCATCATTATCATCTTTTAGAAAAGCAAAGGCATCTTCTTCTGTAAGAAAAGCTTTCCGTAGAAGATACTGATAAAATATGATAGTTCCACTGTTAGAGATTGAATCTCAAAAACATTGTTCGTCATTTTGATCCTTTAACAGTGTTCAGAAATTCTAAAAATGCAATAATTCATTCAACTGAATACTTTTTGGCCAAATATCAAGTTTGGAAAGTACAAATTTCAAGACTTCAATTCTTTAACTAAAAAAAAAATCATGTGTAAAGTCACATGATTTTGCAAGAATTCAGATCATTTAAAAGGGCTCTGTATTGAAGAGTCAAAATATTATAATTATGGCAGATTAAATATTCATTTATATGATTATCACCTGCTAAACATTAGTGAAGCAAATGACTTGGTAAAATGATAATTGACCTTGGTCCATTCACAAAGAATATGCCGATAAATTTTTATTTGAACTATTTTGTTCTTCTGTAGCTCAATATTGAATGATCTCAAATTCAGTTATAAAAGGTGAACATTGTCAAATTTACAAGAGAATGCACAAAGTCAAATGAAGGAGGCATTATAACATTGGTTTGGAGGATAAGTTCCACTCACTTAGCATATGTATCTAATAATTTTTGCAAATGTAAAATTATTCAAGCATTCAAAGTGGAAGTTGAGAGGGTTAAGCCATCAAGCGGAGAGAGAAAAAAAAACTGACCTTGAACATGCCAAATACTGCTTCACTCCAACTTGCTTTTAGTAGTTTACGGTATCCATTAGGATTAAGAAGCCATATAAAATCCACGCCGCATATATTCCCACGGTGATTGAGGTGGCTAACCCACTATATGCCAAATATACAAGAAATAATGAAAACAATTAAAAAAATCTTATGCACATAATTATTAGAGAGACATTTGCAACAGAAAAAAACAATTATTTATGAGAAAATGAGAGTGAAGGACCTTATGAGCATCTGCATCAGTGTACTGATGAGCAGTATCATATGATGAGACAAAACCTTGTGACCTGAGGAACTTATAAACATGGCCACGCTTGCTCCCATTCCAGTCGCTGCAATAAAAAAACATGTCACAGAAGGACAAAAGAAAAGAGAGCAGCTCTTGGGAGGGTTCACATGTAATTAACAATTTGACTAAGAGATGGAATCTAGCATAGAAAAAGCACAGAATTATACCCGCAAAGTATAATGGGCATGGGGTTAAGGTTGCACTCTTTCTGATACGATTCAACATGTTGCAGGATTTTGTAGACCTGTTAATAATTGCACCATACAGGTCAGAATGAAGGATGTAGTTATAATAATATGACAAAAAGAACAATAAATTATAAAGTGGAAATGGTGCTAACCTGATTCAATCGTACTATACAAAAACTTGAATCATGAGGAAACAACAAATGTGTGTTGACAATCAAAATTTCTTGTCGAGTATCATTTCGGGATTGTGAAAAAGTGGCAGCTAATTCAACATGTAACAATTGAGCAACACGGTCTCCAAAATCATTGAAGAGCAGATCTCGATAGTTAATCACTCTAAAATGGTCCTTTCGCACAGCAGTAAGTAGTCCTGAAAAATCAAGCCACAAAAAGCAAATTCAACAAAAACTGAGAATTTCATTGTTTTTCCCCTAGTTATCTACGAATGCTCATACAACCAGCAATTCCTCAGTCCTATTTTCTGAAACTCTTGAACTGAGGGTGCACAGGCAGACCATTTCAAGAGGCCTCACCAGCTAAAATCGTTAATAAATATAACAGGAAGCACTGTTCCTATTGCAGTTGGATACATAATTCTCAAGAAAACAGAAACAAGATTGAATAAATTCGAAATTTGTCTAAAGATTAATAGTTAAATAAACATAAGACACTAAATACTAGTTGGCATTTCCATTCCTTCTTTTTCTATATTTACAACTAAGCAATGAGGATGACAAATTCAAAAAGAAAATAATAACAAAAATTCAAAAAGCTACAAATTTGATTACAAAATATCTCAAGAGATTGAAACAAAAGGAGAGAAGGAAGAAAATGATTACCGTCACCGCGATTGTTAGTCCGAGCAAGCTGGAAACTGATATAACCGGCGTCTCCAAGTCTCTTTTCATACATATTAACTAACTCTTCGTTCCCCAGCCAAAATTCCTGCCAAACTTAACCAATTATAAACCAAAAACCCAGAAAACAAAATTCATTAATTAAAAGGTAATAAAGAAAAAATTGATAAAGCCCATAATTCAAAACCTGCAGACAAATGATAGATGATCTTTCGCGCAATAAAGAATCCAAAATCCGTTGGTTTCTCGTAAGCCAACAGCCCCTGTAATCACTTTCACGAGAATTTTGATTATTATTAAGATTAAGACGCTTATAAATGGGGGCCAAAATGTTGAAGGTTGTACAGGTAATGCAGGGCTGTTGCCGGTGATCCCTCATCGACATTGACGATGATATTGCGTAACTTCCTATCCTGGATATCCTTCCTTTCATCTTTATTCTCCTTTCCTTTCCCATTTTACTGTATCAAAACGGCGAGAATGATAATGCGAATAGCAGTGATCGGACAGACGGTCGGTAAACGACGACGGCAGGATTAATTACGAGGACTGAGATTAAAAATATATATATATTATATAAAGCAGCGGCCGTCTTCAACCACCAAAAGCAAGGGGCACTGCCGCCGCGACCACCACCGCCAACAACTCCCAAAAACTCGTCGTTATGTTGCGAAATAGGGGCAGCCTCATTCCGTAGTCTCTATTTAAGCTGCCTCCATTTTATATGTATGTTTATGCTGTTGATTTGATGCTTCTCTTTCTATCTCTCTCTCTCTCTCTCGTCACATTTTTTTTCTTTTATCCTTTTATGAAAATAATATTATTCTGATACCTAAACTTTAGGCTTTATGCAATTGACTCCTTTAAATAAAATTTTATTTAATTGATTGATTATTAAATTTATTAATATTAATTTAAAATAATTTTTGAAAGAGTTTCGAAAAAATCATTTTTAGTAAGTTCTTATGTATTTTTAATTTTTTCTGAATTAATTTTTAAAATTTGAAACTAGATTAATTCAAATTTTATAATTAATAAATTCATTTGAACAAATGTTTAATTAAAAGAATTTAATTGCATAAGTATATCTAATTTAATGATTGAAATATTTTTTTCAATTTTTTTTTACGATTCTCCAAATAATTTTTAGGGACAATACAAATAAACTCAACATTTATCCATTTTTCAGTTTAATTTTTAATTTTTTTCCCTTAAAAATTGATGGTTTTCAGCTTTTCAAGATTTTTTCTATCAACAAAAAAATCTTTTAAAGAATTTTTCTCTCAAAATTGTCATATTTATTTACATGATTTAATATTAAAATTTTTAATTATATTTTTTAAATTTAATAATTTACTTAGTTCAATATTTTTTTATTTTTTTATTTCATTAATATATTTCTTAATTTATTATCATTAAATTAATTTGTAATATTGCGTAAAGTAAAAACTTATTATAACTAATAACTTATTATATATAGTTTAAAATTTGATTAATTAAAGATCAATTATTTCCACAATTTCATAAAGTTTGTAAAAAACAAATAAGGCAAATGACTTTATAAAAGTCTCTTTTGTATTTTTTTTATTTCAACATAAATAACCAATTTAAGTTTTTTAGTATGATTATGCCAATATTTAAAAAATGATTAAATGACTTTGACTTTTTAAATAATATTTATATTTAATTAACCTTTTTTTAATCTTAAAAACAAAAGAGACCACTTTATTATGTTATTGTAAAAATAAGAAAGATTCACAAACATAATGATTGTAATTTCTATTCAATTCACTCGTACAATTGTGCGCAATGCAATGCCCCATCCTTTTTCTTTCCTTTTTTTTTTATTTTAATAAAAATATTATTTTAGGTGATTAGATTTTTTTTTTCCATTGTGATAATTAAAAAATGTGTTGAGTTCGAATATTCTAACGACAGTTTAACACTTATGGTAAATAAAAAAAATGACTATAACTATTATATATAGCTCCATAATGCATTAAATTTCATCATTAAACCAAAAAGATAAATCAAATATTAGTAAGAAACATTAAAGAAAAATAATCAAAGATAAAACGAGTAAAAAATTATTATATTAAACTTTATTCACTATAAAAGGTAACGCTTTTTACGGTTTTCTTTTGATGCATTTATTTATTTATTTTAACAATAGCAATAATTTTGCAAGGGAAGTTTTAGCTACTTTCTTCATATTATTTTGGTTCGAGATTTGATATAATTAATTAGCATTATCGATGTTTAAAAATTATACTATTTTTTTTATTATATTATATTAGTATATTTTTTTATTAGAAAAATGTTAAATTGTAGTGAAATAATAAAAAAAATTGCTATTTATCTCATACAATTTGTCCTATTGTATTTGTACTTATAAAATTTGATTTATTATACTATTATCTCATAAGATTTGATATATTATATTAGTTCTTCTTGAATAAAAGCGAATATTTTTTATAACTAATGGTAAAATGTCTTAAAATTTAACAAAAAGAATACACAATTTAACAAAAATAAAATAAAAAGAGCAAATAACATAATTTTTAAATTTCAGAAAAATATTAGTGTAATATGTCAAATTTTATGGATAAATAATAACTTTTTCTATTATTTTTTTAATTGTTAGGTACCTCAATTTTTTTCTTATTTGTGGAGTATTCAAAATGAAGGTATATGTCATTTTCTCAACTTGCAATATCCTCCAAATATACATTGAAGATAATCAGCAGGAAAATAATAGATCTTAAAATTAGCTCATAACCAAGCAAGCAAGAATACTGGTAGGCATATTATTATGAGAAATACTAGGGCGAAATGAATTTTATTTGAGTATCAAATTGGGACAATTTTTTTTTTTATCAAATCGATATTAAAATTTTGAAATTAGTTTCATAAAATATTTTTTTGGTTGATTTGTACCAATATAAATGCTAAATTTGCTGATATGAATGTCAAATTTATTGTGGTGGCTGCCAAATTTTACTGATTTGGATGCCAAAAATTTTTTGAATACTATAATATGAAACTTAACATCAAAATTTTAGTACCAATAAAATATTTTACCCAAAATATAAACAACACTTTTCTTTTCTTTTCAATATTTCTTTTTATACATTTATTATACAATTGGTTCACATTATTAAAATTCTAATTTTCAAAAAAATATCAACCAAGTATAAAACAAGTATTAGAAAAATATTAAAATAAAAGTGTTGCTAGTATTTATTGGTATATTATTATATGCTATGGAATAAAACTTTAATTCTCCACTCAGTCACTATGAATTTATTTATTTATTTTTTGAATACAAAGAATATGATTCCGTATCAAATAAATAGAAAGATGGACCCCACGGAATATTTATCTCCGCCGCCGAAAGTTGCCCACAATTTCACATAAAAAACCACCGTCCCCATCCGCTAACCCATAGATTTTCTCATCCACGCAACTCATGCGGTTATTCTGAAAACAACAAACTACTTAAATTTCATTGAGAAATTTTATTTTTGGCTTATATCGTACCAATTCTTTAAAAATATTTATATTCGCCGTTTAATTTACTGCAGTAATTTTTTATTTATTTAAATTTTTTTAGTCTATATTGTTTTATATTTAATTCATAAAATATGTATAGAGTCTTCTAATATTGGTATGACAAAAAAATATTTATCTTGCTCAATAATGTCATATCAATAATAATAAGCCATATATTCGGTTTACGAATTTGATATATGACAAAATGGATAAAAAATGGATTTCAGATGGTTAAATGGAACAAAAATTGCTACATAAAATTAAATAGGAAAAATAAATATCTTTAGAGGACTGTGTATGATTTAAGCCTTTATTTTTATACCTAAAAATAAAATTTTCAAAAAACGGTAGTATATTTTTTATTATTTAATAAATATTACCAAAAATAACCATTAAAAATAGCGATTGTTTGAATATACTTAAACTGGTAAGAAGAATGAAAATTTGAATGTAGTCATGTCATTTAGTATATACAAATTGATTATAATAATTTTTTTTAAATCTAATTATAACTTTTTTAAATAATTCAAGCCTCCAATCGAGTGAAATAATAGTGACACAAACAGAAACATTTCAGTATATTTAAACCTTCAACTTTTTAATAGTTCTTTCAGACAACATTTACAAAAACAGTAGATAATAAATGTAATGTCGTTTTTAAAAAAATTATTTATATTTATCGAAATTAAAATCTTAAAGAATTTTCAGTCTTTTAATAAAAAATATAAATATGTGAATTAAAATCTCTAAATATAAATACATAATAGCACTCTTTGGGTGTTTCCAACTCTTGTAGGCCGAGCCCCAACAACTTTATCTTGATCTCAGCGGCCGAAAGCCCTTTTTTGATTTAAATTTTTAAAATGAAGATAGTAACGTCATAGTTGTTATATACCGGATCTGATCTGCATAATATTATGGATTACATTAGTAAAAGACAGTGATAATTTTATAAATAAATTAAATTTATATAGTTATTAATCATATGGTGACATTTTTATAAATATTTATCATCTGTAATTAAATAAATGTTTATTAGTTTATTAAAAAATATTCATTAGTTCATTAAAAAAAATTTCATTACAAATAAAACAAATGTTTCTTAGTTTATTGAGAAAGTTTATTATAAATAAACTGAAAAAAAGTTCATTATGAATGAATTAAAAGTTTATTAGTTTGTTGAAAAATATTCATTAAATCATTAAAAAAATTCATTACAAATAAGATAAAATTTTATTAGTTTATTGATAATATTTATTGCAAATAAACTGAACACATTCATTACGAATGAACTAGAAATTCATTAGTTTTTTGAAAAATAATCATTAGTTTAATAAAAAAAGTTAATTATAAATAAAGTAAATGTTCATTAATTTAATAAAAAAGTTTATTACAAATAAATTGAAAAAGTTCATAATAAATAAACTAGGGATCCATTAGTTTATTAATAAAGATTCATTTTATTAAATTAATGAACCTATATCAATAAACGAATCTGTATTTGTTTTTTTATAAAATTGCCACCGTATTTTTATTATTTTTTTCACACGTGTTTAGTTCATAATCTTTTGTAGACCAAATTTCACAATATAATTTACGGTAACATCAAGGACAAAACCTACTTTGCTATTAAAAAAAAGGTACACTTATTAATCTCTCTATTTTTTAAAATATATTATGAAATCTCACAGATTTGTTTTAATACACTCTATAATCATTTCATTAATTTTTTTCATTACATATCAACAAAATATCAAAATTGCCTTTCTTTTTTTTGTCTTAAAAAATAGTAAAATTTTTTTATTGTTATCAACTTGATACCAAAATATTAAATTTGTCATTTTTTTAATATTGTATTTTTTAAATTAATAAAATTTCAAATTTATCAAAAAATAAATAAAAATACTTTTGATATTTTTTAGTTAACTAATAAAATATTATAGTTAACTAACGGAATATACTAGTCAAAAGTAACTGAAGGGATTAACTAATATATTTAACTATATCTGAAAAACTTTATACTATATTTTCAAAAATAAATAGGCTAATTAGTGTATTCAACTAAATTTAAAGAGTGCATTAGTAATTTCCTTAAAAAAGGGACAAAACCTACTTAGATTGCAACAGAACAGCACTTGAACTTTTAGCATTTTGTTCAATCTCTTCAATTAGGACTTTGATCTTTCACATTAGTGCATAAGTCCAACATTTTAATTTTGTCAAGGTTTTCAATTCAAAAACCCTAAAACTGCAAGAAATAAACTACATATAATAGAATACTCGTTTTTCTCTTATTAAGATATAATTATTTTGGGGGTATCAATTCATTCATGCATGTCGTATCGATCCATTTAATATTTGTATTGATTTTTCTCAATCTCCATTTATATTTGCATAGTATCGTAAACAGATTGATCCGTTTAAAATGATCATCACTATATTATATATTAAATTACACAAAACAATATTATTTTACACTATTTATCATTTTTATACTTAAATGAGAGCATATATTGTTTAATTATAAAAAAAACTTATATCTAACTGTTAAACAATCATAAAAATGCATGTAATTTATAATCTTTTTATCAAGATGATTGTTCAAAAAACTGCAAAAATATCATTTTAAATGTTAAACAGGTTGTAATCGTCTCAAGTGGTCGAACTCATACCCAATCCATTTATTAATCAAGTCACATAAATGGATTATGTTCGTGTAGTATTATCCTGTCATATCAAATTTTGAGAGTCCTATTTTTTTTTTTTTGGCTCAATAGATTCAAGTAGAGATTTAAATTTAAGACTTTAAGGTTCTAGTTTTGATCACCAGATAATAGCTTATTGGTTTAACAAGAGATAATTAATGGGACAAAAAGAAGTGAGACGCCTGATTTCAATTACAAGAAACGAACCACCAACCACAAACCACAGAGAGAGGGGACCCATGATAATGACTAGCAAGTAATCATGCACCTTACAGTACCAGTATAGTATACCCATGAAAGAGATTGCTCAATAACTATTAAAACATACATACATACACGCATGCATTGATTCTGATTAACCCTACTCATCTTGTGGTGATTTATTTTATAAAACGTTCTAATCAAGATTAACTCTCTTGATCTCTTCTGAAAAATGATTTTGCATGAGTTCCCTCCATATTACAGCAATTTAATTATACTTGTTGAGATTAATATTTTAAAAGTTCCTCCCAAAAACCTAAATTTCGGAGAAATTAGTTAAGCTCATTCTAGATTGGTGAAAGATATCATTAGACTCGTGGGATTTCTTGATACGCGTTTAATTATTTCAAGTATGGACAAATAGAAAGAATCATTGCTGAGATATCTTTTTATGAGTGGAAGTGACCCTTCATTCTATCTACCTTTATTTGGTTCAATTATTGAAGAACTCTTTCAATTCAATTGGTATCTGTGGTTGATGATGGGTTTGTACCAGAGCTTCATCTGGTCATCAGCATATCTTTTACTGCTGATAGAATTATACCCATCTTTAGTTGAATCATCACCTTCTTCTTCTTCTTCTTTAATTAATGTGAGCAAGCATATTTGCTTCCCAGATTTCAGGTTTGATCAAGACCCTAGAATTATACATGCAGTTCAGCTTCTGGGTAGTGCAAAATTTTCAGACAAAAATGGAGCAATCCAAATTCCAGATGAATCCCAATCTAGTGATCTCAAATATCAAGCTGGTAGAGCCATTTACTCTTTCCCTATCCGTCTTCTTGATCCATTCACAAGAACTCCTGCTTCCTTCAACACTTCTTTCACTTTTCAGTTTAGCAATTCAACTTCCAAAAACTTCAATTCCAGTTCCAATTCCACCATTAATGGCGGAGGAGGCAGTGGGCTTACTTTCATTATAGTCCCAGATGAATTTACTGTGGGCAGGCCTGGACCGTGGCTAGCTATGCTCAATGATGCTTGTGATGATAATTATAAAGCAGTCGCTATTGAATTTGATACCCGTTTGAATCCAGAATTTGGAGACCCAAATGATAATCACGTCGGTATCAATCTTGGAACTATAATTTCCACTGTTACAGTTAATGCCTCTGATGTGGGTATTTTACTTAAAGATGGATGTGTTCATCAAGCTTCGATTTCATATAATGGTCCTCGTCGATGGATGGATATATTTCTTAATTCCAAACCAATTTTTTCTGGTTCTCTTGATCTTTCTCCCTTTCTTAATGAATACATGTTTGTTGGGTTCTCAGCTTCCACAGGGAATTTAACTCAAATTCATAAGATCTTCTCCTGGAATTTCACCTCCACTAGCCAAGCCTCACTTCGAGTTCCGTCAATGGAAACTTGTGAGAGTAAGATATTTGAAAAAATTGCTGGAGATGGAGTTGAAGCTTCAAAGTCACAGAGCTCAAAGAAAGCAGAACCTTCGAGCAGTTTTTTGATATTCATTGCCGTTACGGTGCTGGCTTTGGCTGCATGCGCCAGTCTTTTCTACATCGGCAGGCGTAGAAATGATCAATCAGATGTTGTAATTTTGCCTGACAAATCCCAACGGCCACGGCCTCCCAATAAGCCCCGCCGCTTCACCTCCGCCGAAGTCTCCGCCGCCACTCGGTGCTTACACGAGTTGGAAATACTGGGTAGTGATCCGAGAGGCGTTTACTACAGAGGGAAGCTATCAAATGGCTGCCAAGTTGCTGTGAAACGTTTCTCAGCTCAATTCTTGAGCTCACAGCTGGGATTAGACAGGCGGAGATTGCTGAAAGAAATAACCAAAATTAGCCGAATTCGCCACCCGAATCTAGTCCCGGTGAGAGGGTGGTGCGAGGAGAAACGTGAAATCATGGTGCTATACGACTTTTACCCCAATGGCAGCCTCGACAAATGGCTATATGGAGTTGGTGTACTTCCATGGAGTAGGCGGTTAAAGGTAGTGAAAGACGTAGCTGATGGGCTGAGCTTCCTCAACTCTAAGAATCTCTCTCACAAAAATGTGAAAACCAGCAGCATCTTTCTTGATGTTAGCTTCCGAGCAGCCTTAGGAGATTTCGGTTTCGTAGCAGCCGAACCAAGGCTGGCGAGTCATTCGGCCGATGTGTTTAATTTCGGCATCTTTGCGTTGGAAGTAGTAGCTGGTAGGGGAAGAGTGGACAATGAACTGTGCGATGAAGCAAAGGACTTGGTGGATTTTGCTTGGAGAATGCATGAAATAGATGAGAAGGGTAGAGTGGTAGACAAGAGGATGGGGGCAATGGTAAACATACAGCAGGCAATAAGAGTGGTGGAGATTGGGTTGATGTGCACGTTGAATGAGAGTAAAGGTAGGCCTTCAATGCAGGAAGTGGGGGAGTACATAAGCTTGGATATACCAATTCCTGAGTTGCCTCAAAGTCGACCTCTTGCTTTGTTTCCTTATAATAGCAGCAATGGTGGCCTTTGTATTGCCTCCTCCTGCACTCCTTTCAAGTGAAGATGTCAATAGTTTCCTTGTTTAGCATTTGCAAGCATAAAACCATAAGATTTATCAATAAGATTTTGGCATGAGAGTAAGCTTTCCTTGAGGAAACGAAAAGAAAAGGGAAAAAAACGCAATTTGAATATCATGGAAATCTTCCTCTGTTTGATGGATGTTTGTTTTTATACGTATGTGGATTGAGAATTGTGTATACAGTTTGCCTTATATTATATGCTAATGCCAAAAGTATATATTTCTTTCAATTTGTTATCTTTCAATTTTCTTAATTATAGAATGAAACTTAAAATTAATGCTACAAATGTAACCCTTTGCCAAAATTTAACTTTTTCTAACACAATTGCCATTCATAATTCTTTCTATGTAGTTACCCAAAGGAGAAATCATGCGGTGACTGGTAGTGCTAGAAATGAAATACAAAATAAGATTTAAAAAAAAAAAATCAACATAGAGGGCTAATGGTACCACTATTAGATGGGGAAAGCGAGCACAAAATTGCCTCAAATTCAAAAGGGTGCAAACTATTCACAGGCCTTCATTATGCATCTAACTTGAATTAAACTCCCTACATTTCGCCAACCTTTTTACACATCCATTAAAGTTTATACTCTAAAATGCAATTTTTAGGAAACGATAACAGGCAATTATGCCAGTTGCAACATATTCCTTCACTGCATTGCCAAATTTTGAATGCCCCATAACCCTCAATGACTCGTATACAGAAAACAAAAATCTAACCAAAACTATATGAACGAGCAAATTCCACACATCAAAATACATTCACAGCAAACCTTGAAAAGGAAAAGTAAACAGCAGGGGAACCATTCTTATCATTTGCCAAAAGAAATATAGAATTTCAAATCTTGAAAAGAAAAAATGAAAAGCAGGGGAATCACTCGTACCATTCACCTTGATTTCAAACAAGCATTGTAAATTCCAAAAATTCCCATGTAGAACTCAATTTCACGAAAGTAACATGATAGGGAAAACACATAAGAAACAGCAAAGAGAAATTTAAAATGTGTAATAATTTTGCAATGACTAACAATTCTGGTTGAGATTTCCACAACACAACATTAACTAAACAATTAAACCAGAAGTGTATCAACTCAACTGAACAAAAAGCCATGTAGAAAATATCCAATGTTTTATAATTGAAAATTTTCGGAATAATAACCAAAAACGAATCCCCCATAAGGCATAAGCAGGGAAAATAAAACTAACTATGACAGAAAACAAAATCTAGCCTGATCAATCTTCCTCAACAACAGTTCCTTTCTCGCTGACATAGATACCATCAAGGAATTTCCTGATATCTTTGTTCTTTACATGGCATTTCTGTCCAAAACAAATGTGTAGCAGTCAGAAAATGAAAGCAATGTAATTATCTTAACACAGAAACCATACCACTAATCATGCCTTAGCAAACAATGTTCTTAACATTGATAAGATATAACTTGGCATCATCAAAACCTTGTACGAGAATATATGTGTCATTCATATATAGAGTACTAGAGAGTTCTACCAAAATACTCCAGTGTTTCTACTTGCAACACAATTGCCAACACTAGAGGGTTAAGGTTGAGAGCAGACCTGGTTTATCAGGGCGGCAGACCGGGACACAAATTCAATGTCATTACCGTCCAATATGAGCTCATCCTTAACCTTTTCGGATCGAACAACAGTTACACCTTCAAGCATATCAACTTTTCTGACCTGAAACAACCCAGCACAATCAAGAAACCATTCAGTTACAGAATAATTAATGTGCAAAATGCTAAAACTATAAAACCATCAGTTTCTTTTCTAAATTTCATAGCCACGGGATAAAAAATGTCAATCCAAGTATAGTATTCAACATTAAAATAGTTAAAGAACCTATTAAAATTGTTGACTATTTTAAACAAATTTATATATAAACACCGATATGGTCAGTTAGTAATAGCAAATTAGTTGAACAATGAGGACACAAATGAAGTAATCTATACCTTCTTCTCCCCAAGAAAATTACGAATCTCAATTGCAGAGTTGGAGTTGGTAATGGAAGCGTTAATGGGAAAGTGGGCATAAACAAATCGCATCTTGTAGCGATAGCCCTTGGTGACACCGGTGATAAGATTCTCAACATGACTGAGGGCGGTACGGATGGCGGCGCTGGTCTTTCTAGAGCCGAACCAAGCTTCGATCTTGAGTTTCCTCTTACCAGAATCTTCGTCTTTGATGAGCTGAAAATCGAGGTTAAGGTGCTTAAAATTGCGGGTAAGCTTGCCTCGAGGTCCCTCCACCTCAATTACCTTAGCGTTTACCTTGATTTTGACCCCGTCGGGTATGTCCATAGTTTCCGACGATAGAATTGTCTTCATTGTGATCTCAACAGAGGGAAGCACAATCCTACGAAGAAGAAGAAGAAGAAGAAGCGGCAAGGTATTTAATCTACTAAACCCTAGCTAAACTCCCGTTCTTATATGAGGTGTGTCCTCTAAAGGTCTAATATTAAAGTAATAACAGTGGAGAGCTCAGCCCATGTCTGCTTATTGTTTCCCAATTGGGCCTCTCCAGGCCTTCACTTTGCTGGCCAAGCCCAAGGACTAAGCCCATGTTCCGTTCGGAGGATAAAAAACCTTTTATTTTGAAAAAAAAAAAAATTAATATTTAAAAATTAAACGATAATGAAATTATAAAAAATTAATATTAATTTTCTGAGCTATTAAATTAATATTTTTTTAAATTTAATTTATTGTAATAATATTTTTTAAAATTTGAAATACTGTAATAATTGATTATTTTTTTATTAAATTAATAAAAAATTATATAATTTAATACTCAAACATGAATAAAATAGTAATTTTCTCGCAACTCAACTCGGTTTATTGAGGAAAACGTTTGGAGGGAGCTGAGTCAGTGAGTCTGACCAGGTCTGAATAAAATTGAATGAAAAGATTTAACTAGGGCTTTGTATTTTCATTTTCTTTCTTCTTCTTCTTCTTCTTCTTCTTCTTCTTCTGTGAATATAAGAATTTAACAAGGCAAGAAATGTGGAGAGCAAGTAGATCCCTCTATCACCTCACCCATTCATCCGCTACCCGCGTCTCCTCCCCCAATTCTACTCTTCAACATCCTCTTCTCATCACCGCCGTCCGATATCTGCGCTCCGGCCGAGATCCCAGCTACAGGTAGTATACTATTTTCCAACACCATTTCTTCATTCTATGTTCCCTTTTTGATTCATTTGCTTAATTGATTGTTTTGTTTGATTTTATTGTTGAAGCTATGAGATTACTCCGCCGGTGAACTGGGGCATTCGGATTGTACCGGAGAAGAAGGCTTATGTGATTGAGCGATTCGGCAAGTATTCGAAGACTCTTCCTTCAGGAATCCATTTCTTGATTCCATTTGTGGATAGAATTGCTTATGTTCATTCCTTGAAGGAAGAGGCCATTCCCATTCCTAACCAATCCGCTATTACCAGGGATAATGTTAGCATTCTCATCGATGGAGTCCTTTACGTTAAGGTTCTTGTTCTTCTTTCTTGTTCTCTTATTTTTTTCCTCTCAATTAATCTACATTTGAATAATTAGTTTCCTTGATAGATTGTGGACCCTAAATTGGCCTCTTATGGCGTGGAGAATCCCATCTACGCTGTCATTCAGCTCGCTCAGACTACCATGCGCAGTGAGCTCGGAAAGATAACCCTTGACAAGACCTTTGAGGAAAGGGACACTCTCAATGAAAAGATTGTGGTATGTAGATTTTCTTTAACTGTAACCATTAGTGTTCCCTCTCTTGCAGTGATTTTTTTTGTATCAAATTTCATCTTAAAATAGTACAAGATTCAGGAAAAGAATGGATACAATTATAATTGGGTTTTGACAATTTTTGCAGGAAGCCATCAATGTGGCTGCTAAAGATTGGGGCCTGCAATGCCTTCGTTATGAAATAAGTAAGCTGCACTCTTATATAATTTGATTCCCTATCTTAAGTTCTTGGTAGACTCATTCTTAATATTTCTTATGACTTTCATTTGTAGGGGATATTTCTCCTCCACGAGGAGTAAGCGCTGCTATGGAGATGCAGGCAGAGGCAGAACGTAAAAGGAGAGCTCAAGTTCTTGAGTCTGAAGGTTGTAAAGTTAGCTTTGATATATGAATTCTCTTTGTGATAAGATCTAATTTTTGTTTAATATAAAAAATTTGCAACATAAGCAATCTCATTAGTATTTCTTTATAAGCTTATTTAATTGCTGTGGTTTTTGTTAATTATATTATCCTTATTTAATAGGAGTCAGGCAGGCAAACATTAATATTGCTGATGGTGAGAAAGCTGCTGTGATCTTGGCATCAGAAGCTGCAAAGATGGATCAGGTTAATAGGGCACAAGGTAAGTTTATCCTTCAAATTTTGATAATCTACACTATATGCATCCATCAATTGTCACCAACATCCTTTTTAGACAACAGTATTATCATTAAAATGTGATGTGCCCCTTCATTTGAGTTCTGTTTCAATATTATCTTGTAACACAGATTTGAAATTGCAAATTTGGGAAGCCAATGTTGCGATGGTGATATGAAGTTGCATATGTTTTCACATGGAACCCATGACTTCTCTGTATTGTACTTGATAATGCTTTAATCCCTAATTTTTAGGCCTATAAGCTATTCTGGAATGATCAAACTAATTTGGTCATGGAAATATTTTGGCACATCGTATTCTATTGCTCCTTCACGAGGCAGTTTGTTTGATTCCGTGCTAAATTCTTATTAACAGTTCATATTGTTAGGTGAGGCCGAAGCAATCACTGCTAAAGCACAAGCAACAGCGAAAGCCCTTGCCATGGTGTCTCAGGCCCTTAAGGAAAATGGAGGAGTAGAGGTCAGATTTCTAAAACAGTCAATTATTGTTATTTTTAGTGGTACTTCATATACTATACATTGGCTGAATTGAAATGTTTTTTATATGTGATTTCTGCTGCTCTCTCTGTCCCTACATGCCTTCACCCCCTTTTTGTGAGTAATTCGGAGTGATGTTTCTATTTTGAGATGTAGCATTTGTTTCACCTTGTGGGTGCTTGTTCTCAAAATAGGCATGTAGGAGATTTGCTCTTTATCACGAGTTTATACTGGGGTTCAGATTTTCCTGGTGGCTATATATGTAGATCTTTGTTTATGTCCAAGAATCTGGTCTTCCAATTTAGTTGCCATTAATTCTATCTTAACAAAAGAAGCTCTATTTAGGTCTTTTCTTTTAGATGTTCAGCCTTAACATGCTGTCTCATATCACATCTAGTCAATGTAATATGACGATTATTTCTTTAATTTTCTGTGAATGTGCCCCCTGACATAAAAAGATGAATGTGGAGAATGGTGGATGATGAAATGTTGTTTGGTTGCACAGTGTCCAAAATCTCCTTCAACACTCTCTGGCTTGTTCATGTAAGGTCTCTCTGGGGTTCTAGAAAGGTCCAAAACAGAATGCAATCTGAATCTCCTATTATCCCATTTCTAGTTTGAAATAGGAGTTCAAACTTTTAGACTCATAATTTAAATGCGAGACAAGTTTATTTTGTACAGTGGAAGGGTATGCTTATATCTTAAGGAGATGCCTCAACTTTGTCTTATTGATTTGAAGAAATGTAGCAGCGTGGCAAATGTTTTTTATTTGCCTTGGTATTTTCCAGCAAGTATAGAACAGGTTTTCTTTTTGACAGGGAACACAGATTTGTTATTAAATGAATGATTGTCAATGTAAAATTGTTCTTTAAATGGATAATTGTTATTTGTAAATACTTTGCATATTTGGGCATGTAATTTGTCATTTTTGCATTTTCAAACATACATAAGAAGAAACAGATTATGCCATGTGTAATAATCAATGAGGCTTGACATTATGAATTATGATGTGATTCTCAGGCTGCAAGTTTGAAAATTGCTGAGCAGTATATTCATGCATTTGGGAATATTGCTAAGGAGGTAAAGAGGAGACTTCTTCAGTTAAGTTTTTGGGAGTTGGATGTGTAATTAAGTGGCTTTTTCTTTTCTTTTCTTTTCTTTTTTTCCTCAAACGTTTCCTTAGGGGACAACAATTTTGCTTCCTAGTGCCACTGCCAATCCTGCTAATATAATGGCTCAAGCTCTGACTATGTATAAAAGCCTGTTGGGCAACGTTCCAAGCAATAGTTCTTCTCCCGACAGTGAGAGTTCTCATGGATCTTCTCCCGAGGGTGGCAGTTCTCATGAGTCTTCTCCTCTGTTGATAGAAAATACTTCCCATGGAGAAACAAAAGGTGACACTACAACAGTAGCAAGAACAGTTGATACCAGTCCAGTTCATGGTCTGCGATTCTCGCTTCAGAGCCCTAAGAAGCAAGATTAGGGTTTCTTTTTGAATATGGAAAGATACAAGAGGTGATTGTCACACACTCATCTGCAAACCAAGCAAGATTTTTGCTATCAGGCATTAATTGTTGGGTGTCCCGTTATTACACTAATTTTGAATTCAACTTCTGAGTCCTTACAAAGGAAAGTTGATATGATAGAGAGATTGTGGAAAACTGAAACTGATGGGCTACATGTTTGTTCTTCCAAAATCTTTGTAGTTGGCATATGGGTAATTAGGTTGTGTCTTTGATAAATCAGGCCGAATTATTGGAGAACCATTTGACAAATTTTATTGATTTGTCATGTCATTGAAATATGAAATTCCGAACATAGTTGAAGCCTGCCTTTTACATTGAAGAACCATAAGATTTACAATGTAAAAGCTGGTCTCATATTTTTGGGCATAAAGCATATTCTATCCTTAGCACGTTTGGTCATTTTGTCTCTGTGTTTTTTTCCCCATTTTGTCACTCTAACTTCTCATTTTGGTCAATTTTATTTTCTGTCTAATTCGAAAAACTAAATATATGGCCAATTGTAGATGATATGGCACCATTGGAGAATTTAAATATTTTCATTTGTCATGTCAATATTAGGAGTCTATGTATGTTTTTACAAATTTTATAGTGGGTAAAATGGATCAAAAATCAATTAAGAGCAACAAGATGAACAAAAAAAGAAAAGAGAGAATAAAATAGTAAAACGTGTCAAATACAGGAGGGAAGATATGCCTTATGCCATATTTTTATAATTGTTGTCTATCCAAATAGATTGGGTGCTTTTCCTCAGAAACAGAAAGATGCAATTCCTTGTGGAAAGCAATGAAATAAACTGTCTTTCCTAATAAAATATTCATGTGCAGAAATCGAATCCTCTTCAATATGGCCAGCCCACATCCCTATCCTTTGACAGCCTCGTTTAGAAAAATTTCTTTAGTAGTAAGTTTGTAAATATGAGATTTGTTTTATGTAATTGTTTGTTAAATTTTATTTTTTCCAAAATTTATTGATAAATTCATTTATAAATAAATTTTCATTTTAAATATTTTATAACATTAATCTATAGAATTTGAAAATAGATAATTTAGAAAGACAAAAAGATACAGTCATTTATATTTGTTTATTTTTGTGATTTTCTCTCTTTATTTGATTTAGATCTAAATTATCTTTTATATTTTTTTTCCTACTTTACCAAATAATTTAAATTTTTGCCATAATATTATTTCTTGTCGTTCCAAAAAAATAACTTATGTATTTCACAAGTGATCAATAAATTTTTCCGACATATTATGTCATATGTTAGATGATGAATTTGTTGTATTTTTAAAATATTAAGTGATAAAAACAAAATAAAAATCGCAATTTGAACAAGAAAAAAAAGAAGAACTGATGAATAAATAAAAATAGATAATTTTATGTGGGTAGGTCTGCCTTATTCGATTTAGAAATCATGTTTTATTTTACCAATTTCATGAAATTAAAATCCAAATGAATATTGACAGCAAATCAACTCTAAATTTAATTTTGAGATAAGATATGTTTCAAAAAAAAAAAACCTCGAATTTATGGGTCTCTCAGTTGGCCACCCTGGAGATGGTTATCTGGGTATGGACGAAAGAGTATTGCGGATTCATCAAGCAGAAACAAATGGCTTCGGTAACAGATGGAAGCATCTCAACAGTGGCCATTTCAAATATAAAATGGAAAAGAAAATGTGAGAAGCTAATTAACAAGGGGATCAGAAAAGGCCGAACATGAGCGACAAACCAAGAACGATTAGCCAAACCATGTGGAGGAGAAGCAACGCCTGAGCGGCAGCTCCATTGTTCCGAACCTCACAGAAGCCGAGCTTAGCCACTTTGGCACCAGCGCACCGTGCCTCGCCGCAGCCACACCAGTAAGTCACGCCATCCACTCCGCAAACCGGATCTGTCCGAAAGCACTTCACAGGGCAAGAGACAGCTCTCTCCGACTCCCACTCACCGCAGGGATCGCCACCATTGGATCCATGGTCCGACGGTAATTGGATCAAATTGGGCTCCGATCGGATGCCCGGAACGAAGCGGAGGCTAAGAATCAGAAATAGCATTAAAGGAGGAAGCAATGTGGAGGAGAATGGGAAAGGAATTTGGATCATTGATTCCTATTCCCTTCCTCTCTTCACTGTTATAAAATCAAAATCAAAATCAAAGCTGAGTTTGCGTTGCTGTATGATCCAACCGAGAGAACGAGAATGGAACTTTCTTGATTTATTGGCATATCTTTAATTTATTTATTTATTCGGAGACATTCTATGTTTGATTTTATATATTCCATCTCCCTCTATTTTAATATTTTTATTTTTATTTCCAAATGAATGACGTTTTACCATTATTAATAAATATTAATTATTTTTTATCTATTTTATTTTTATTTAATAATTGACAATAGAAACCTTTATTTCTTTTTTAGAATATACAATAATAATAATCGGTAGAGACCTATGGATAATATAATATATCTTAAATATATTTTTTAATTGTTGTGTAATAAATTTAAATGACATCTATTTAGAAATAGGAGTACTTGATTATAACATTACTCAAAAATTACACTTTTAAAATTGTATTAAAATTAAATTATATTTTTTATTTTTTTATTTAAATTGTATTTTTTATTCACATAATATAAAATTTTAATGAGATTAAAAATATTGTACTGATTAGGAAAATGAATTATTTATGGAAAAATAGATACTCTAAATATCCTTTTTGTTGATATCTAAAACTTTAAAATCTATATTGTTTTTGAAGATATATTTAGGTTTTAAAATTTAGGCCTAAAAAAAACGATGACATTTTTATTTTTCCACAGACGACTCAATTTTTTAATCAACGCAATTTTTTTATAATCAATAAAATTTTATTTTATATCAGCAAAATTTTTCTAAAATTTATAAATTGATGAAATTTTAAGAGTATATTTATTTAAATGAGAAAATAGAAAGTATAATTTAATTTTGATATAATTTTATAAATTTAGGTTATTTTTAGAAATTTTCCCTAACATTAAGGACGAACTTTTTCTGTACTTTTATTCAAACGAAAAAAATTTCATTAATTCTATAAGTTAATATAAAATAATTTAAAATAAGGTAGGGTGAAATATTCAAGAGATGGGCTTATATATAATTATCAAGTCTTGAAAGGTAAGGTTACATATCAAAATTAATAAAATATTTCTTAAATATTTATAGGTTCCAAAATTGAAAAGGAAAATAATTGGATAACATAAAAAAAAAAAACATAATCTTTAATGATAATGACCAATTTCATTTAAAATTTGTAGCCAAAGTACAAGTCACTAACAATAATTACAACGGTTTCATATTTCTTTATCTCTGGTTTCATCCTAACAATTTATTTTCCTTTTTATTTATTTCACTTTCTAAAATTTATAATTTCATTTATGAGATTTAAGAGTTAAAAGAAATTTTTAAACAATATTTTATTATTTCTCTTTTCTCTTTTATATTTTTTCTCCTTTTTCTTTTTTTATTGTCTCTTACTCTTTCACTTTATTTTTTATAGATAGTTTTATTAATAAAAAATTAAAATAAAAAGTGAGATAAAAAATATTATTAGAGTATATATAATTTTCAAAATAAGCTAAAATATGGGTCATTTTGCTAGTCACTAAATTTTTGCAAGGAAAATTATCCCTAATTGAAACATGAAAACTTCAATCGGAGGTGAGAGAGATCTTCTTGTTACAAGACATAAAGGTGGAGGTCTTTTAAATGATAAATTAAAGTTAAGGGACATCTAATTAATAATTAGGGTAAAATGTGAGGACTATTTGTATAATTAACACATTTATTTCATGTTTTATATATTTTGGTATGCAATCTTACATTTTCTCATTTTAGTACAAAGCAATGTCTTATATTTATAAATCAAAATTTGAATTTAGACTAAAGTTAGAATATGATCATAATCTTATAACCTCAAAGCACAAACTATATATAAGATTTTTTTTTTTTTTTTAAAAAGTATTGTAGCAAATCCATAGATTTTTAACTTCAAACTTTTCTTAAAAAAATGAAAAAAAAAAAAAAAGAGTTATCCCCTCAATCTTAATTCCTCTTATCTATTTTTATTTATTCTATTTGAACTTGCTCAATCTTCTAATTTAAAAAAAAAAAGCTACTTTGCAACTATTTTTTAGCAATTTTTGCACAACATACGTTAAAATACTAGTATTTTATTAATTTATTTAATTGTATTGCTCTCAACCTGTATTAAAATATAAATATTTTAATATAGTTGGACAAGTTGATATAGCATAAATTAAAACAAATAGCATTAATATTCTTCTAATTTGGAGCAATAAGTATACAATTAATTATTTATACTGAAAATTTTGAATATTTAGGAGCCAAAACATTATATAAAGCTTATTGATACTGATCTAATAATTTAGAGTATAAGATTTCAAATTCGACTGTCCAATAGGATTTTTTACTAAATAAAAGATTCCACTTGTTATGGTGTCAAAATTTATGTTCCTTTGTGTTTTCCCCAAACCTTAAAGTCAACAAATTTAAATGCTGCTGTTCTATTCCTACCGGAAACTGCTATTTGTTCAAGTGAAAAGTGAAAACAAGTGGCTTTAACGGTATTTGAATTTAATTGCACATATTACATACCATTCTTCAAAACTTCAAATTTCGGAAGCCCCTTTCTGTAAAAACCATAAATTCAAACTCCCAGAAATATTTCAACAGATTAAAACAAACCCACAAATTTCTAAATGTCAAACATAAAAGGATTGTATTTAATTTGATAAATTGATATATTTGCTGACTGTGAAAATGAATTGTGGTGTTATTTGAATTTGTACATTCTATAAATAAAATACTTGTATTGACCGGTGATTAAAGCCAGCTTATTGCCAACAGCATCTACCAATATATCAACTGTAAAAACGGACACCAAAATGAGAGGAGCTGAACAAAAGTTGTCTGTCTGTCATACAAAAAATGGCAACATTAACCAATATTTCCTAAAAATTAGGATATGAAAGTACTATATCAGTAAACAAAAACTTCCAACATTTTCATTCAACAGTTCTGAGAAATTTGATTGTTAATTTCTGATCAGGTGTTCTTCATCCCCTCCTTTCAAAGCTTGCCCATTCTTAAGGCAAAAGTGTCAAAAAATGGGCGGCTGTGCGACCAAACCCAAGGCTATTGATGATCTGAAGCCTGAGCCTCTCCCTAATGATGTTCATGTCAGCCCGAAGGACATTGATGTCGATGCCAACCAACCTGCTGAAGAGGAGAATAATGGAGGTGCCAAAAGCGATGGAGCACCTTTGGTGGATCTGACCGAGTCCAAGCCGGAGGGACAAGAGGCTGCCTCGGAGCCAGAGACTGCTGTTGCTGAGCCTGTTTCTGCCGATTCTCATACCGTGACAGAGAAAGAAAGCACGGTTAAAACTGCTGCTGCTGCTAGTCCTACTACTCCTGTGGTCGTCAAGGAGGAGATAAAGGAGGTGACCAAGCCTGAAGCTAAGCCGGAGAAGGCAAACGAACCTGAAGCTAAGCTGGAGAAGGCAGACAAGCCTGAATCTAAGCTGGAGAAGGCAGACGAGCCAGAATCTAAGCTGGAGAAGTCAAACGAGCCTGAAGCTAAGCTGGAGAAGGCAAACGAGCCTGAAGTTAAACAACAATCAGTTGCTGAACCTACAAAAGTAGAAGAAACCCTGTGATGCAAATTCTAACATGTTTGCGATCTGCAGAAAAGCTTGAAACCCATCATTCTTTTGTGCCTTAAAGCTGCATTTCCATAATCGGATTGTTGATATATTCTTTGTATCTTTGTGGTGAAAAAATTTGGAAACATTTTTACATTCATTGTCTAATTAAATAACATTGTTAAAAGTTAGTAATAAATCGATATCTTCTCATTTGAACGAGTCCATCTGCATCAAAGCAAGAGATTACAGCAGATAGCTGCATCATTGATTGAAATAATTCGATCTTTTTGTATTTTGATCACAAATCCTCGCCGCCTTAATCATAATCCTGAGGAACTGAACAATATCAAGGATATAGGTTTAAGCAGGAGCATGCATACATTTAAAGGCACATATATGATAAAAGTTTTGTTCTTTGGATAAAAGGACTATTTCTCATGAGAACTTGGCTGCATATTGCTGCAAGTCTAATATCAGCATAGAAGACTATGCGCTCTCTCTCACTCTTTTCCTTTTATACAGTTTTTTAGTATGATCATCATCTGAATTCAAGCTACGAATTCTCCATGTACAGAGAAGATCAAATATCATACATGAATTAGTTAATTCTATCAAACAAAAGAAAATCAAAGATACACTTGAAAAGACATAAAATTATAAATCACCCTGTTAAGTACACAAAACAGCAGTCAAAAAATGATTAGACAGGCTTGGTAATGTCTTGTGCGGGGGCAGCAGATTCAGATTCCTGGGCTGTTTCAATTTGATCTTTATGATCATCCTTGACAGCCAGCATAACAAGAACAAACAGCAACGGATAACTCACTGTAGTAAGTGACCAATTCACAATTAATTGGGATAGCAATGGAACTTTGCGGGTATCAACTTGCCAAGCAACAGCAGCTCCTGCACTCTGCACTCCCTTGTAGAATCCCACATACCTACACAAAATTTAACCATACAAACACTCTTTAATCACTAGCAAGTTTTAATTTTTATCACACACAGAGGTCTAACTTCTAACTGGCAACTACCTGCTAAGGATCTCAGAGTCGTCAGCCAAGGCTCCAATGACCCAGTAGACCATACTCTGAAACATGGCATCTAGCAATCCGTAGCTGAAATAGAGCACAAAAGGCCCTGCAAAATTTGAACCAGAATCCTTAAAATCCAATTTTGGTGGCAAATCATTGCGAGAGTATCTAAGCTGATTGGCAAGTCCACCTGCCCAAATGGCAGTGCCAACCACGGAAACAATCCCAATTCCCACAAATCCTCTCATTCTCCTGCTCTTGAAGCTGAAATCCAATATATACCCAATGCCAACAGACCCTATCATCTGTGCTCCCCAGTAGAAAACATTGTTCAAGCCCCTTGTCCTCAAATTGAAGAGAGCCCCATTCACATTAGTGAACTGATAGCTGTAGAAGAAGTTGCTGGCCCAAGAAGCTGGTACTATTAGAAGCATTTTCCAATTGAGAAACAGCTTCGCAATCTCAATAGCCTCTGTTGAAACATTGGAATACTTAATGTGGCTACACTGAGTGCCGTCGTCCCGGACCACCTTGCTAGGCGGCAAAATGGCCAACGAAAGGAGTGTTCCGGCGGACATAAAGCACATGAATCCAATATAAGTTGCATCATTCACTGAAGCAGCCTCGGCCCGATGATAATTAAGAATGAAAGGAATAAGCCCACCAATGACACCACCCATATTGAAAATACTCCAGAAAATGGAAATATAAGTCCCCTTCCGATCAGACGGTGGATAGGACGTCATGATAGCTCCCTCACCGGCCCACAAAAGCCCAGCTCCTATACCGAGAATCCCACCGGCGACAATAGCAAAAGCTTGATGCTGGTAATGATTGTAGTAAAGGAAAGAGCCAGCGTACAGCACATAAGTGCTGCAACCGGCGGCGAGAGTGAGACGAGGACCCAAAATATTATAAATTCCACCACCCAATATGCCGAAAACGGCGAAAGTGGTGTAGAGAGCGGTGTTGGCGTTGTTGGCGGCGGTAGGGTCGACTTGGCCGCCTCCGCCCATGCCGGAGAGGGCATTGAACATGCCAGGGCAGCAAAAACATACCAATCCTATAAGGCAGACTTGAACTAAAGGTGAGTTATACCTGAAAACGGATTTACTGGGTAATTTATTGGCAAATTCTTGATCCCCATCAAAACCCATCAATAGTTATATGAAAGTAATCAATCAGAGTGAAGCAAATGGAATGATTATGATAACGAGAGTGGGAGAGAGAATTTGGGGGATCTTGGAGATGGGAAATTGAAAGGAGACGAGGCCAAGTGGAACACGGGCTTCAGTTAAGAGTTGGATTGTGAATTTAATGCCACGAGGGACAGACAGCGCTACCATTGCGTTCAAAAATAGTAAAAACCTGGTAAGCCGGAAGTGTGATGTTAGAATCTGCAGGCCTGCCATTAATTCATGCAATTCGTGTTATATTAATATTCATTTTTAATCCGTTTCAGTAATATTCATTAAATACTTACTTATACCTAACAGTAACAGAAATTATTTTTTTCTAACAAAATTAAATAAAAACAAAAAAACATATCCAGCTTTTCGAAATTATCTGTTTTAAAATTATCTATTTTAATTACCTTTTATATTCCGTTATTTATCCAATTTTTTATTTAATAATTTTAAAAAAATAATATCGTGGCACTATAAATAAAAAAAAGGGGGAAAATATAAAAAAATGCATTAATTTTACATTTTTTTAATTTCAAGTACGATATTCTTTTCTAATTAAAAAGAGTGTGTGATTTATATTTTTAATAATTTTCAGTTTTTTTTACAAGTAATAATGTTAAAAAATATTTAATTTGTGCTAATATATAATATTATATTTTAACATTATTGCACTATTTTATAATATTATTATAATAAAAAAATTTAAATTTATTTACAGTACAAATCAAAAATTTCTTTCTACAAACAAAAATTGTATAATTAAAATTGTAAAAATGTAAAATTACGTATAGATGTTTTTAACTTTTCCTAAAAAAAAATACAGAACCTATAGATGCGTGCAATGATGTGGTTTTACTAATAGTGGGAGTTAGTCAGAGATATATATCATTCAAAAAGATAAAAAAGACAATAAAATTAATTAATTACCAAAAAAGATTGAATTTAGGCGATCATATACAACCAATAAATAACCCTTCGGCACTGTTGGACAACTACAATAGCAACATGTAACAGTTTTGTGGATATTTATGCTTATTCGTATCTGTTTTAATCATAATAGTCAATTTCATTAAGGGTGGGCTTGGTTAGGATGTAAATAGAGGTTTTTAAATTTCTGCTATCTGATTATATATATATAATTTATTCTATTAAAATTTATTAAATGTAATTATATAATTAATTATTTTTTATATATTTCTAAAGATTGATGAATTACAAATATAACTATATTTTAAAATTGAAATATAATTTTTTTATCATAATGGATAATATATAATTTTATTGCTTTAATATTATTTTTGAATAATTTGATAAATTATTTTAATTTAAATGTATTGAATTAAATTTTATGTTTTATTTTATCTATTTTATTTGATTTTATAATAATTTATAATAGATTGTTTTTATATTTTTAAAAATTTTAATTATTTTATTAGTTTGAATTTTGTTTTAGTTTAAAATTTTGAGTAATAAATGGGTAATTAAACGAATTCAAGTATTAAACATATATTGTTAATCGGATTTAGGATGGGTACGAATATTAAAATTAAATTTTAAAATGGGTTTGAAACAGATTTAAATAGTAGTATATATAATTGGATTCAGATATGACAATTTTAGGGAATATCTACTTCCATCCTATAAACAACTTAGCCTAGAAATATTGTAACCTCTTTAAGAATTATTGGACAAATTTAGAAATTTCTACACTTACTTTTTATAATTTCTATTCTTTTTGTGATATGGCAAGTTTAGCAAAATACAAATAAAAATATTTTTTTCTATTTTTTCAGGAAAAGAAAAAGGAAATAAAATTTTTTCTTCATATCCTCTTGTCATGTGATAGACAAAGTTCAGAAATTTTTATATATTGTGATGTGATGAGAGCTTGCAACGTGTTGTGTTTGTGTCGTGTTTATGTCGTGCAACCATTTAATTATCTATAAATTTATATATTTAAATATATATATATATATCATTTAAATTTATTATTTTATATCATATAATCGTTTAAATATATCATTTTATCTCTTTTAAATATATTTATAAAATTTATTAAATATTTTATATATTTTTGAAAATATATAATCGTGTCGTAAACATATTAGATATATTTATATTATATCATTAAAAAATTCATATCATATCATGAACAATTGGGAAAATGTTAGAAACTCTATTTTAAACTTTATGAGAGTATTAATAATAGCACCATTTCTTCTATTCCTTGCTTTACGTTGTGTGTAAATTGAATGACAATTATATAAAAATCATTTCTCTTTTCCACAAAGGCGCAAATAGTTTTATTTGTGATTACTAAACTTTATTTTTATTATAGTAAAATTACAAAAAAAAATTTCATTTTAAAAAAGTCACTTAACTATATTTTTATTTTATTAAAGTTATTTCCTGCTAATTTTCAGATTTAGGTAACAGAAAAACTAATTCAAAGTTGATGTGTTACCAAAAATCTGACGTGTAAGTTAATATGTCACTGGAAATTTAATGTAACAATTGATATATCATCAGAATTAGCTTGTAGTGACTTTAGTAAAATGAAAATATAATTTAATGATTTTTTAAGAATAAAAATTTTTATAATTTTACTGCAATTAAAATAAAATTCAATGAATATAAATGAAATTAGTCTCATAAATGTGATCAAATAAATAAGTTTTTTATATTATATTTTTTTTAAACAAAAAAAAATCCATCTCTCTTGTATGCATCTGAATAATTAAGAAATTTAAAAGGAAAAGAAGTATTTTTGAAATTGTTTTAAAACCCATGAAAGACATTAATAGAATCAATGGAATCTAACTTAATTATTCATATGAATCTAAAATAATCCAAATATATTTCTAATGTGGGGTACTGTTTTATCCTAACTCTGACTAATCAGCAATATAATATGACAAATAATCACTATGAAATTTTCTCAAATATTAGTAATTAGAAAGTCATTAATAATTGTAGAGAGAATGTTGATGAGTCGGCAGAAAATTATTTTTCCTTAATTAAAAATTTTGAATTTAAACTATAAAAATACAGCTATTTTAAAATTTCTGTAAAAATATTTTACTGCTTTTTAAAATTTTATCTGATACAAACATAATATTTATATAATTAATATTAGTTGGTTGACATATATATAAACTGAAAACAATTGTATAAATTAATAGAAAATGACAGATGAGGGGTATATTGGAACTGCAGATCAAGTTTTTTGTGTATGCCAGAAATATAGTCCTATGAAGCCTCTGCCGTCCTGCCGGCCACATACTCATTTAGTTCATCCCTATAACACGTCACTCATCATAATTCCTTTCCATTATTCCAATATCGATATGTATTAATAATTCATTGATAATAATTTTGTGAAGAAGAAGAAAAAAATTTAAAATTAAAAAAAAAAGAGAAAGAAAGAAAAAGGATAAAATCAAATTATAGTTTTTTTTAAATGTGATAGATTGGATTGATTTGTACTTTTTCTAAATCTCAATTTGTGAGTTAGATTGAATTTTTTTTATTTCAATCTACATACTAACCCGCAATATATATATATATATTATTTATTTTAATTTATTATATTCTATAATGCAAAATTAAAATTATAATATTTTCTTATATTTTTTTCAATATTTTCTAAATTCATATCTACCGTAATATATCATTACATTAATTATTAAACTATGCGAAAAGTTAAAAGATTATAGTTATATTTGTTTACAAAATGACAAATTAAATAATTTGAAACTTAATAAATTGTCTATAAATTTATAAATCTTTTATTTTATGAATATATAATTATTTCTTCTATTGTCTATAAATGTTTGTGAGTTTGGTAATTTAATTATTGATTGTAAATGCTTGTATGGATATTATTATTATTAAATAAAAAGTATATAAAATCAAATTGTAAATCTATCCCATCTTATCCACAATTATAGTTTGTATTAGATTTTATTTTTATATTAATAAATTGGATTGGATTGACAAATTTTTAATCCATAAATTATAAATTGAATTGAATTGAATAGAATATTATATTCAATCCGCACAAACCCAACTCTTAACTAGAACTAGCAGTGGAATCAAACTCCTAAAATTAGGAGGGCAAACTTATTTTTTTTTAGAAAAAATCATTGAATTAAAGAAATAAATATATTTTATTAAAAGGAAATAAATATTAAAATTGGTATAAATTTATATATTATTATATACATTTTAAAAAATTAAAGGAAAGAAATTGCTTATTTTTAACTATATGTGTTCCGCTAGTGACCAGAAAATTAACCATTACCTTTTTAGAGGAGACTGATCTTCGTTAATTAATTAGTGTATTTTACTATTTTGACTATCCCTTCCAAGGCATATGGTATGATATAATTAATATTTTAAACTTGAAAGAGAAAAATTCTTAGACAGACTTCCGTGTAACATATTATTTATAAAATAATTCAAGTATCAATTAATAAGAATAAAATAATTAAATATATATTATTATATAATTAAATTAGTCTATAAATAAAGTAGTATATTGAATCTATTTAAAAAATTTTCCATGGGAAGAATATATATATTTTTTTGCTTAAGTCATACATGACCCCTAAAATTATTCAATTTCATCGTTTAACCATCTAAAATCTTTTTGTTCATTTAGCCTCTTATATTTTATTTTTAGTAAGCTTCCCCCTAAATAATTTTTTAAAAGATAATGGAGGTGTTTTGGCATTGAAGTTTGTAAAAATCCTTTTTTGGAAAAAAAAATATATTTTTAATTTTTTTAAATTTTAAAAATTATTTTTGAGTAAAAGCCAATAAATATATATTTTTTCTAAAAATATATTTAAAAAATTAAAAAAATTTTAAATAAAAAAAAATCAAAATATACTTTTAAGACGATGATCGGCCATTCCAAACACCTCAACGTATTGCCACTCGCTGCTAATATGGCAAAACAGAGTGAATTATATTGAGTTATCTTGGCGTGTGGGAAGCTTATTTTGCTTTTTCTTTTAATATTTTCGTTTAAAATATGTAAATATGGCCATTAAACCCTAGCCGCTCCCTTCAGTTTTCTTTCTTCGCTTTTAATTACAGGGACGAGCAATTCGGTTGAGTTATGCAAATGAAAGGCCTAGTGGCGGCGGTGACAGTCTACGACCCTTTAACAGTAACAGAAGCTATGGCAATGGAGGTTATGGGAATGAAGGCTATGGCAATGAAGGCCTCACCAGCAAATCAAAGTGGCCTCATCCGCAAATCAAGCGGTCCTGTTATTTGACGGTTTTGGTATTTCATTCTACCCAATCACTCTCTCCCTTTCCCCTCTTTGGTCTGTTGATAGTGAAAGTCTGCAAGAACCACAACAGTGAGCTCTCTCTCTCACACACACCGGTTGTAGTCATTCAAGATTCGATAAGATAAAAAAAAAAATCGATTTACAACAATGGCGAATCAAAACGGATTGATACGGAGTTTCAAATTGTCATTTAGAGCTTTGGCTTCCTCCATTATTATTACTATGTTCCTCTTCTTTACTGTCTCTTTCCTTTTCACTTCTCTTTCTCACTCTCCTGCGGACCTCCGCCACTAGGTTAGTTAAATGTTCTCTTTCTTTTATATTTTTTTCTGCAGATTTCTTATTTCTTTACTTCTTCAGAAACAGAGATCTAGTGTGAACTCTATCGTTGAAGGAATTCAATTTTCTTTTTGCGTACAGATCTTACATCTTTTTAATGTTTGATGTGATTTGAGGCTGGAGAGGAAAAGCCCAAGGTTGAAGATGAATACTAAATGCTTTTCTATTATTTTCTTTAAAAACTCTGTCTGCCACATGGTTAAGGGATTGCACACGTGTTACAATTTTATTGGTTATTACAATTACGTTATAAAAAGTGTATACATGCGCTGTCTCTTGGGTGGTTTTTTATCAAATTTGTAAAAACCGGTGTCAATGAACCGGAAAGAGTGGCGAGTCACTATGTAAAATTTGTGTAAAATATAATATTTAACATATGTTATGCATAGTAAAATATAAAAATTATTTAAATTAAACATATTTCATATACAATAACATGTTCAAAATATTAAATATTAAAATTCAAATTAACATATAAATATATTTCTAAATATTTTTAAATGAAATAATATCAATATTTATATATATTATTTTATAAAATAATAAAATTTATTTGTCTATCTATTTTTATTTTTAAAAAATTATAATAAATAATAATGTGTAAAAAATAATATTCACATACATTCATTTCTCAAGTAAAATATTTTATATTAAAATAACTAATTTTAAAAATAATTTATATGATAATTTTATCATAATATATATATTAGTATACAAATACAATTTATGTCAATTCAAATTTATTATATATATATTTTTAAATAATGTTAATATTTTTATAAAAAATTAAATTAATTCATAGTTATATATTGAATTATTGATAATATAATACATAGTCATGTATTGATAATAAATATTTATAATTCAAAGACATCAAATATAGTTAATATTATGTAAATCTATATAAATTCATTTATGAATGAAACTAATATTAAAAAAAAATCATTTTAATCACAAATGATCTGATAATAAAAGCTTGCAAATTACATTTAATTGCCCAAGTTCAACTCTGATTCTATGCAAAAAAAAAAAAAAAAAGTGATATTTTTGAGTGAATTTTCAATTCAAAAAATCGATCAAATCTGGCCAGATCAACCACAGTTGAACTACTGCTTCTTAGGATGGTCTAAAGACCCCGTAGGTTTCTTGGTCAAAACTAACTGGTCTAAGGCTCGATTTTCAATTTTTTTTTAGTTAAATTGGCCGGATCAGTGCGATTTTGATAACCATATTCTTTATTTGCTCTTTTAAAAAGTTATTAAAAGGTAAAGTAGACCAAAAATAGAATATAAGAGCTAAATAACGAAATCAAACAATTTTAGGGCTATAATATGAAGCAATAGTCAGATGCAAGAAACAATAAAGAAAAAGAATTAGAGATGTATAAATGACTATACATGCTCCGCACACCCAAATTATAGACCTTTAGCGACAGAGGTTTCCCATTCACTTTTTGTCCCTAATATTCAGCTGGCGGAACCATATTAACTTAAAAGTAATCAATTGTTTCCTTTTAATTTTTATAAATATATATATAATAGTATATAAATTTGTCGCTTTTTAAAATTTATTCTATGTAAAGAATATTAAAAGTTTATTTTACCCATTTAATTTATATTTTTAGGTCTTTATTCTTTTAACTTAAGAGTTATAACTCCACCTCTGCTAATACTGTTAATGTTCACGCAAAAGCATCCTCATCAGTAACAAGAGTAGCAGAACCTTCACTGTCAGCAAAGAGATCTTCATTGCTTCTAAGCTACAGGTTTGCAGCGACCAGAAAATGATTGGCCTTTGGAGCTCTATAGCTACCACTTGAAACCGTGTCGCCACTATGCAGCAATAACGACGGTAACTGGGCTTAATAAATTAATGGTCTAAAAGAAAATAGTGGAAATTGCTCAAAGAAGACCTTCTAAATTGCACAAAGAATTTGGTGGGCAAGAAAGATGAATTAATGGGCCCGACAAACCAAAAAAGGATGGACCATAGTCCAATAAGCAAAGTGAGCATCTCAATTTCGTGTATGGGCTCAATTGTGAAACAAAATGAAAATACCATAGCCATAGTGGCCCAAAAATCATGCACGTACAATAACAAAAGAGGATTTTATACAAAATGCTAAATTTTATTTTATTTTTTTTCAAAATAACTGATACGTTCATTTTTTTTTTCATTTATATCTACTTCTTCAATTTTACTTTTTTTTTTCTTCTATGCTTCCTCTAAGCTTAACCTAATTGATGTCTAATAGCGATATAACATCATATCCTAATTGGTAACCAAAGGAGAAAGCGTAAAAACGAAAGGAATCAACAGCTCTATAGAGAAGTAAATAGGAGATTGATATAATAACAAAGAAAAACAAGTTGCGGGAAATGGGAGATTCCAAGAGCATAATAATGTTAGAAAGGTGGTGGGGACTCTGGAACAAAGTGGTCTAGTTAGTAGGAAGTATTTTCTGCTACAACAAAATTTGAATAACCATCTGCGATTTATTAGGCAACATAGCTTAACTTTGTATATATATATATAAATGAAGTGAAAGAGGAGAAGATTCTAGATTAGTGATATAGAATTACGATCTGTTAGTAAATTAAATTCAGTTTGATTAATTAGAAATTTATTCAAGAAAGAAAAGATCTTAGACTATAGATTTTCTTATGTGGTTTTTGAGAAGCTTATATTTATTAATTAACTATATTTATTGTTTTGCGCGTGAGGTTGAATGTGCATTCTCGGCAATTTTTTTCATATGTTATGTACTATTTCTCATGGGCTAGTTGTACATGTGAAGTTTCATATCTTTCTCATGTCACACTATTAGATTATATAAATATAATTTCTACATCTTCTTTTTCTTTTTTTATAAAAATAACCAAAGTATTCTCAAGATATACTCACAATAATACCAAGGTATATTCGAGGTATTCTCATCGAATTCCCAAATATATACTGAAATATCTCTGAGATATTCTTAAAGTATTCCCAGAAATATTCCCAAAGTATCCTTAAGATATACCCGAGATATTTCCATAGAATTTCTAAAGATATACTCAAAATATACCCAAAGTATTCCTAGAAAATTTTTGTTAGAGAAGTGTCAAGGTATACCTAAAGTAACCCCAAGATATACCCAAAATACTTTTAAGATTTTCCCAAAGAATTCGCAAGGTATACTAAACTTATCTCCAGTGTATACCCAATGAATTCCTAAAGTTATACTAAACTATTTGTTTGATAATTTATGATGGTTTGAATTTTGATTGACTTATTCTTCTTCTTTAATGATAAATCTTTCTTGTTATAGTTTTTTCATTTTTTATTAGTGAAATATGAACCAAAATATGTCCAAAATATACCGAAAAATATGCCAAAAATATATTTTCCGAACATATTTTAAGGTAGTTTTGATATTTAGATACAGTTGTAATTTTAGAAAGTTATTTTCGACAAAACTAAAAAAATCTTTCAGTGGTTGTTAAAATGTAAAGAAATCCATTTTGTGATAATTTTGTAAAATCCCCTTAACAAAAATGGATCCCATGTGGTTTCATTCAAAGGGAGTCCTAAAAAAAATAAAAATAAATCAAGGAGTGACTTGATTATTATTTCACTCGTAAGAATGACGTGACATCTCGAATTTGAGTTTCTCCGTATTCCAATATTAGTAAGAGTTGTTTACGAATAAACAACTATTGAAATGATTACACATAATAACTCCTTTTTAAAACAAATTATCACTGTACCTTTACTGTATTTCTTTAACGAAGAGGTCTTATCTAAGTGTAACGTTTCATTTTGAAATTAAACAAATTCCAATTTTTCCTACAATTTTGCTCCCTCAATCCATATTTATCTATTCAATCACTGTTTATTTTTAATAATTTACCAGTCAATCTCTATTAGCTCCGCAAAACAAACATGTCATGCGATTCTCGGCCATTGTCCTCCGGCGTGGCGATCCGTAAACAAGCTATCATCGTCACCGAATAATTGGTTGTTGTGATTGGAAGTGGAGGTAGCAGAGCGGTGTCGAATTTGAGGTCGAGAGAGTTATTGTCTACGGAGGAAAAGAAATTGTCGTCCTTGAAAGAAGGTAGGAAGGAAAGCTAGAGTTATGAAGAAGAAAGCAACGAAGAAATTATTTGCGGAGACGAAAAGTAGAGAGAGAAAAGTGAAAAGAATGGAAAGTAGAGAGAGAAAAGTGAAAAAGCTTTAGAGAGAGATAACTTTTTTGAATTAAATTTTGTAAAAGCAAATTAACATGAATATAATAAATATATAACTTATTCTAAATTAAAATACAATATATATATAGAAATTAGTATCATATTCTATAAATATAATATTAAATAACGTACATATAACATACAACTATTTGGCAGTTACAAGAATATTACTTTTTTTATTTTTTTATACATAGTCCACTGTTATAGCTTAAAAAATATTAAATTTTTTAATATTGAATTAATACATGATTAAAATATATTTTTATATTCATTTAGTGTTATAAAATGTAGTTTCATCATCAAAAATAAATTAAATATGTGCAAAATTTTGTATCTTGTAATACTAATATAATCAGCATAAATAAATACATAAACAAAAATTATTCATCATTAATATTAATTATGAATAATTTTTATTCATATTTAACTTGCATATAGCAAAGAAATAATAAATAAAAAATATATAAGACAGTTATTCTAAATTATTTTAAATAAATTTTACATAATTAATTATTAATTATGATAAAAAAAGTACAAATATAAATTACAAAAACTCTAAAATAATAATAATGTATTACCTTCAGTTATAATAATAATTACACAAATTAAATTTAGTGATTTGGGTCGAAAACTCATATCAATTCTCTATCGTTTATCCAATAACCTATCCAACTTATGAAAATAAATAATAATAATAATAAAAATAAAGGAATTGGCGGACCTATTGAGAAACAAAGAAGCCCAATATTCATGCACGTGAATGGCTCATGCAAGTGAGAAAAATTACATATAAATTATGCCAATTGTTTTATGGATCTTTTCGTATATTTCTATAGGCTATTGATCATTTGGTGATCCAAAAATTATTTGTCAAATAAGGAAAAAGAAAAGGCAAAAAGCACATTTTGACAAATTAAAAATGAGTTCCGATTTATTCATTAATTATGAGTTTATTATTAATTGAATTTATTCATTAATAATAAGTTTGTAGAAAGTTATGTCTTAATTTATTTCACTTTTTTCTTTAATTATTAAAAAATATAACAGTTTGGTGGATATGCTTAAAGTCTTTCCCATTTTTGTATTTTATTAATATTTTGTTTGTTATCCTTTTATTTACAAAAGGAAAAAAGAAAAAGTCATTTCATATCATGAAATAAGATTAATAAGGTGTTTGACATTGTTGTTGAGGGTTATAAATGTATATTTTATTTTTTTATTTAATTGACTGATATTTTTAAATTTTTTATAAACTGTCACGCTTTTATCCAAAAATAGTTTTCAAAACTCAAAAAAGTTAAAAAACAAATTTTTTTTTTTGAAAAAAAACCTTTTTCTAACACAGTGCCAAACAGAACTTAAGGATTGCAATGAATACAACACTTGTAAATTTTCTACTACTTTACGCATTTTCAAATCTGTTTAATTTTGAATTATTTTTTTTATATAAAAAATATGACTGAATATTTGAATTCAAAATATTACAATTCTTATTATCAGACTGATAAAATTAAAAAAAAATTATTGATGTTTAACTTTGATTCATTTATATTTGTTATTCTAAACTCTTTTATAATTATCCATTACCTAATGATCATACTCATCATAATTCTCTGATTTACACTTGCCAATTTCTTATCTATGCCTCTATATTTACCCATTTAATTAAGTAGATGTAAATTCAAAATTAAAATATTAAATTGAATATAATACAAGTTATAATGGCCTACTGAGCCATTTAAATTAATTTATAAAATATTTCCTTAAAAAAATCACATGCGTTTAAATTTTTAAATTGAACAACTATCTAAATAGAATTGAAGATAAATAGATAATTCTTCATATATATATATTAGAAAAAAGTATAAAAAATGCGGTATATAGCTTTAGGCTTTTACAATTTATAGTAAGTGTTTTTATTTTTTGATAAAAAAAAAAATGTAGTTACTTAAGGATATTAAGTGATGCTAACGTGACAATAATATGAAATTGTCGCTAATATGTCACTAAAATATACATTATATTATTCTAATGTAGCATTGATGTAGATATCTACTTTATTACTAATATGTCTCATGTCAATGTCATATAATATGAATTTAATATAATTATAAAAATATATTACTTTTTACTAAGGGAATAAATTACACGCCACCTTTTTTATATATAAAAAAAAACAATTACCTTAAATTGACTACTTTTTTATATTTTTCCCTTAATTTTTGACTACCTTTTTATACTTTTCCCTTAATTTTATTATGTATGAGGAGTTTGAATAGAATATGATTCTAGCCCTACAAGTATCTGCTAATTCTAATCGTATTATATTTAAAATTTTATTTATGTAATATTTATCAACGGCAAATAGTAGGATGAATTGCCTCTCTGTTTGCTTTTTTTTTTTTATATAAAAAAAATAGTTAAAAAAAAAAGGAGAAATTGTTGTTATGTTAATTTAAGATAATATTAATTAATACTATAATCTTCAACTTTTAAAATTTTCTCACTATGAGCTGACTTATTAATAATTACAAAAATTATTATTTATTTTCTAATATTTAACATATTACACCAGTATTATATAAAATTCAAAGATTATATGATTTACTCTTATATTTTATTTTTATTAAATTATATAGTCATTATGTATCGATAGTTAATAATAGAGTGAATTTCGTCAACGGTACCTCAATTATATAAATTGTAACAACTCAGTATCTCAAAAATTATTTATAATACAAATATACCACCATTATGTAAATTGTAACAATTCAGTACCTCAAATATTATTTGTAATACAAATGTACTTCAATTATATAAATTGTAACAACTTAGCACCTCAAAAATTATTTGTAACACAAAAGTACTTCAATTATGTAAATTGTAACAACTTAATACCTCAAAAATCATTTGTAATACAAAAATATCTCAACTTTTATTTTGTAATTAACTAGTACTTATATCTTTAGCTATTAGGTTTCATTTAGTCAATTAAAAAGTTTAAAAAAATTTGTCAATCAAATCAAAAAATTCAAAATCTCCTTTTGAAATACTTAATAGCACTATTAATCACCACTCTTAGTCTCTCTAACATAAGTATGACATTAAATATCCAGATAAATTTTAATAAAAATAAAATTAGTTATAATACCCGGTTAGTAATTTTGAAATTTATCTGATGTGAATATTATAGCTAATTTTATTTTTATTAAAATTTATTTGATGTGGATATTTCATATCATACTTATATTAGGGAAACACAGTAAAAAACGGAAGTACTATTTAGTTACAAAATAAAAGTTGAGATATTTTTGTGTTACAAATAATTTTTAAGATACTAAATTATTACAATTTATATAATTGAGGTACCTTAGTATTACAAATAATATTTGAGGTACTGAGTTGTTACAATTTACATAATTTGAGTATTTTTGTATTACAAATAATCTTTTAGGTACTGAATTATTACGAGTTATACAATTAAAAGACCGTAGGTGAAATTCACCCTTAATAATGATAGTCTTTTGCTCATAGAATATTAATACAATATATCAAGTTTTAGATGATGCTAGTACTATAGATTTAACTTGTAGAGATACTGGTAGTCTAATATAATAAGTTAAATTTAGAGAGTAAACAATAATTTTTTTTTATCAGTTTATCTTACATACTGACATATTAATATAATATAATAAAATAGAAGAGCTCTAAAGAGGAAAAATTAATAATTTAAGGATTATTTTATGGTATGTGAAGGGTTTTGATCATGTATCACATGCATATAACGCAGCGGAAAATAAAAATTTTCAAAACCCGAATCAAAGGATTTTCATGTGCCAATTAAAACTAATTTAATCAAAGAAAATTCAGAATTTATACCTTTATAATTTCTTGATTTTTCTTCAACTTCTCACCTTGTTAGGTTGTAGCAAACCACAACAATCCAATC
>CATIWF010027613.1:0-19962 GCA_949630135.1 Balakata baccata
TTGGTAGATGTACAAGTTTAATGAAAGCACTTAAGGTGTTTGAAAGAAATGGATTAATTGAGGTAAGTCCTTTACCTAAGAACTTATGTATTGTGATTGACATGACATTATATAAAGGTGATTTTGCATGTTGATAGGAGTTACTACACTTGGTTAGTCTTAGTGCCTTGTTTGTGGAATTGTGAATTTTAACATTTAATATAAAATATGCAAGTTTACACGTTTAGTATATATTAATAGACATGTGAAATGGAAAAATTGAATGAATATTGAAGACATGTTTTAACATGATTTATCATGAGTAGGGTTGTGCATTTGTTTGGATTGGTTTTGAATCGAACCGAATTTAGAAAAACTGAACCAAATCGATTGTAATTTATAAAAACTGAATCAAATCCATTAATATTTAAAACGAACCAAAATATTTCGGTTTGGTTTGGATTAATCGGTTTTATTAACTAATTAATTAAATTTATATAAATTATTATTAGTATTATTATTATTATTATATCAATTATTTAGAACCAAATACCATAACTTTATTAATTATAATAAAATTAAATTAATTATCATAACTTTATCAAACATAATATATAAGTTAAAGTTATAATTAAATAATATAACTATAGATTAAAATAAAATAGCATAAATTATAATAATTTGATATAATCATTACTTCATCGACTACTATAATTATTACAAATTAAATTTAATTACCATAATTTTATGAATTATCATAAATTGAAATCAATTATCACAATTTTATAAATTGGTATAAATTAAAACTAATTATTATAACTTTATCAATGACTCCAAATTATAATTAGTTAACATAAATTAAAATAAATTTTTATAGTTCATGACTTTATCCTACCATAAATTAAAATAAAATATTACAAATCATAATTTTTTATCTAAAAATTATAATAAATCATTAAAAAATATATATATAAATAAAAGTTCGATTTGTTCGGTTTAATCGATTTTTAAACATTTAAAATTGAACTGAATAAATTGAAAGCCGAACAAATAAAACTGAATAAACCGAAGAGAATTCGGTTCAATTTTATTTTCGATTTCGGTTCGATTTTGCACACTCCTAATCATAAGTGTTAATAGATGGGGTGGCAATTGGACTACCATAGAGGCTATCGTGTGTGATATGTATGAAAATATGTTAAATTTGATATCTAAAAATGGAAATAGCCCCTTTCATAATCAAGTTGAAAGTTGTTATATGATTTGCAAATGCATTTGAATATGCATGAGATTGTGATTATATGTTATACATATGGACTTAAACATATTAAAATATAACAGAAATAAAAATGAATATAGTATTAAATGCTCATTTCTCTACCTGAGGATTACGTTAGGATAAATGATGTATCATGAAGGACATAAGTGATACATATCAACGAGATATATGAGTAAGGATCAGGTTGTCTAACCCTGGATTGGGTGCTCCTGTTCATGGTACTCATATCCATTATACTTTGTTAGGTTAGCTGAGCACGCTTGACTTGAAGGAGCTTGAATGAGCATACATATTATAATTATACTTATTCAGGTTAGCTGAGCCTTAGTTTGGGTAAACACACTTGACTTGAGGGAGCTCGAATGAGCATACAGATTACAATTATACTTAGGTTAGCTGAGCCCTAGTTTGGGTGAGTATGCTTGACCTGAGGGAGCTTGAATGAGCATACAGATGAGTAGGATGACTAGTTCACCTATTTTATACCCCGTATCCAGTCAATCCAGAAATGAAACTTGAGCTATTTATCCAAATACAAGAATGAAATATGGAAAATTATTGATTTGTATAAGCATCAAAATAAGAAAAGAAAGAAAAAAATGAAGTATCATAAATTGTTATATGAATTTGATATGTCATACTTTATGATGTATGCATTTGAATGCACATATGTTCGGTATGTAGTAATAATAATTTATAAATAAGATATGTGAATAATAATGAGAAAGACTAGTTGTTGACTCAATTACCAGTTTAAAAAGTAAATGCTTAAATTTCTAGGGGTTTAGCTCCTTTTTGATACTTGATATACGCTCAAATCTCCGAGAAGTTAATGTGTAGATTGGTAATTGAGATACAAAATAACTTCTAGGCTTTATAAATTTGAAATAACTACATAGGGATCCAGATATGTATGATGTTGAAATATTGAAATATTTAAATAAAAAAAAATGTAAATGGTAAACCATCTAAGCATGTATGTATGAGTCATTGACTAATTATGTGACTTTCATATGAGTATTGATTTAATACTTGATATTATTATAATTACATGCTATAAATTATATGATTACATGTTAGAGTTGATATGCATATATGTATTATTAAGCTATGAATAGCTTAGCGTGTTTTTATATACATGCAGGTAATGAAGCCAAGATATAGTTGAGGTAGCAGTTGACAACGAAGATGCCAAGCCCATGCCAAGAGGAGACTGTGAATGCCCTAAATTATAGACTAGACATTTTCATAATATGCATTTATTTATAAGAATATAATTAATTATAATTGTTATTTTATAATCATGCAATATGATGCAAAGACAAGAAAAGAAAAAAGGAAAAAAGAAATTGATATAATTCAACTACATATAATTAAGACGCAATATATGATGGTCTTATAGGCCCATAATATTATATTATATGTGATTATGCAGACAAATAGGAACTAATGTTAACTAGTTCAGTGTATATTTAATAAGTTAGATAAGCAATCTAAACGAATATACATGCATAGAATATAATGATAACTTAAAATGAAAAGTTTTAAATTTGAACAGGATATAGATAACCAGTTTGTAATAGTTCCTATTTATTATGAGATATACTCATGATATATGGGAAGATGTTACAACTAATCATGTCACAACAAATTTATATGTCATTAGTTTTCATGAAAATTTTTACATTTACCACACTTTTTTATCCAAAAATAATTCCAAAAGTGCTCTAAAATTTCTAGAAAAATACTCATCAAATAGGAAATTAAATTCTAAACAATTTAAAAAAATTGTATCGAAAATGGACAAAGCACGTGCCAAGAAAAGGCTGACACGTGCCACCATGCACCGTCTACAGTTGTCACATGCCACCCATACACTGTCACATGCCACCACACGCCTCCACGCATTGGTTGACCTCTGTTGACTGTGATGTCATCACCACATCATCGCTACGTCATCGATACGTGGACCAACCAAAGTCGATCACATGTTTAGTCCACGTGGCATGCTACGTCACCAATGTGATAGAGTGACCCAATCATATGATGCCACGTGTTATGGTATGTCACGTTATCACATCACATATGTGTGACACGCTGGCTCATCACATCAGCGTCAACTCAGTCATTTTGCCACGTTAGACCAATCGGTGGTTGACACGTAGCGAGGCAATTATGCATTACATAGCCACCCTTTCACGCGCCTTTGGTGGTGCCTGCGGTACACGTGTTGTCTCCAGTGATTGTTGCAGACTCATTTTTACAAATTTTCTATATTTTTTTGGTGTTTCTACTGTTGTTTATCATAAAATTCACAATCAAATACTAGATAAACAACGTTTGAACATCAAATACATGATTCGAGAGTGAAAATACATAGAAAAACAATTTTCAAAATAATTAGAATACTAATACGAACATAAACTTAAAAAATTTATAGAAAATAAATCGCTCATTAGAAAATTATGCAAATATAGTCCTTGGAAAGCATGTTAAGAGCTTTCCAACTATACCTACACACCATGAAACCGAGGAAAAATTCCTCAAAAAAATGAAAAAATTTCGGGATTTTATGAGAATTCATGCTTAATTTCACAAAAATTTATCCCAATGATTAAATCAAGTACAAAAATATATGATTTGGCTTTGATATCAATTTCAATTGGGATTACTAGAGGAAACTTATTTGTTGAGTGTGATTCGAAGAGTCTTTAATACTTCGTGAAGTCGAATTACCACAACCAACTAATTTTACAGTATGAATGTCTCTTTGATATTCTTGACTTGAACAAATTTTCTTTTACCAGTATACAGAGAATTGTTACAGAGTAGAGAGGGAGAGCATTCACGTTCTGTGAATTTTTCACAGTTTATAGAAGGGTTAGTTATTTTTAAAATAACTTCCCCTTATATATTAAGTTCATATAGACTTTGGGTTGGGTCAATCCTCTATAAGCGATCCAGACCCATAAAACCTAACATTGCGTCTTTTGATTCTTTTTGTTTTTGGATTTTTTGTGAGGGTTTTCTTTTATAGAATAGAAAAATGGTTTATCCCTCGATTCTTATAATGCATTGTGTAACATAACAATGGTTTGCATATCGATCAAAACAATGATATATATTTTCGTGAATTTGAATTTTGTTTTTCTTTTGATTTCTGGGTTACAAGCAATTAACCTGGATTTTTAGTTTTTATTTTTTTTTTCTTTTAATTTATAGGTCTTTTGATTTCTTTTGATTTAGATGAAATCTACAAGCAATCTTCAATTTCTCCTTTTGAATTTTGATTTCTTTTATAATTTATAGGTTACAAGCAATTTATAGCTTTTTTTTTTTTTTTTATAATTTCTAGGTCTTTTGATTTTGCTATTCTTATTCATATAAAAATGAACTGATATCATGAATTGGAGGAATTGAAGATTAGGGATGCCATTATCACAAATTGAAGGAGGAATTCCTAAAAAAAATGAAATGATATCACGAATTAAAGGAGGAATTGATATCACTATGGAAATCTGGATTTTTCCTTTCGATTTGAAGGAGGAATTGCATGATTAAAAGAAGAGGGTGGATATAACCACTTCACCTTGCTGAAATCCTGATTTAGGATTTGGAGTTTAAGGGAAATTTTGATTTTTTGACATGAATGGATTTCTAGGAATGAATTTGGATAAAGGGAAATTTGGTGAATTTGTATTTTTGAATTGGGTAAAAAGATTAAAAAGGAAGAAATTAATTATTAAAAATACATAGAACAAAATGTAGAATGCCATGTAGGACTAATCAACGGTGTTTATGTGAAATATACCTTTTTGGTAATGGAACAGACCATGAGTCATTTTTTATCAAGAAAATAATTAAATACTATTAGTTGTAAATGCGTGTAACTACATATATGTGCCGCTTTTTTTGTACTTTTTTTAAAAACGAATATAAAATAAAAAAGACTCAAAAGTATTTTTTTTGTTTGCATTTTTATAACTTATTGCATAAAATATATAAAATTAAGTTAAACTTTTCTAAATATAAAAGAAAATTTTTTGAGGACTAAAATGAATAATTGGTAATATTTTAGAGGCTATGGAGCAATTGCTCCCATATTGTATCCGTCCCTAATCCGGATCATAAAAGTAGTTTTTCCAATATTTTTTTTATGTGAAGACGAATATTTAAAAAATTGATATAAATTTATGCTGTTATATATATTTTAAAATGTTAATATAAATAATTGACCACATTTAAATAAATATAGCAGCTGCCACTGGATTGCTCTATTAGAAGATTGATAATTTGTTCAAAAGCTTAAGTGAAGATAAAGTTAATTGTGATTGGAAAGAGAAAAATGGGAAAGAAAATTGTTTAAAGTTGGCCACTAGGATGTTTTGATGATTAAACGAGTTCAGCCTTAGCAATTGAGATTAACTCAATTCGTATTTTTTTTATGAAATTGTGATAATAAAGGTGGTATAAAATAATTATAACAAGTGAAAAATAAAAATATATAATTTTTAAAAGATGAGACTGAGGTAGAAGATTATGAGTTTCCTATAAAATATCATATCTCATATAAAAAAGATAATTTATTACCTTTCAGTTCATTTTGTTTTTTAAGAAGATAATTATAAATTAATTTTCTATTATATTTTTATTTACTTTTTAATATTGCTCTAAATTAATGGAGAGTTATATTAAATAAATTATTTATTTTTTAAGTTTTAGTTATTTTAATTATATTTTTTTAATTGGTATAAAAATAAAAGTAAATCTATTAATTTGAGCAGTATAATGTTAAATAAATTTTATTGATTAGACAATAAAAAATATGATATAGATTAAAAAAAAGAAGAAGAAGAAAATCTAACCGTTGAATGGTGTGCTGTAAGTGTGATGAAAAAGCATCGGACGGTGTAACTGATAAGGGAATATGTACAACTCAATAACATTGACTGGAATCTTGATGGGAGTGTCTTTTTCAGTTCCGCGGCGCAATTAGATATTTGAAGTGCTTGAAACTGGCTATGAATGTTTTAAAAGTAGGATTTAAATTTTTTTAATTTAATTGACTCGTTTTACACTTCGGCTAATGTGGCTAATGGCTCTACTACTTCTATTTGGATAAAGAATTCTATTTTTTTTTTTGTTTTTCTAAAAATCTAAAGTTAGTATATATTCAAATATATATATATATGAGGCAATGTGGCTATGGGGGATGTCCATTACTTGTGAGATATGGTTTGCCATTTCATGGCTTCTTGATCAATTTCCTGAACTCTACCCTATAAACAGAGTCACCAACCTCTCTGTTTTAAAAGACCCTTTCAAATCTCTCAATCTCCAAAATCCGATCAGACTTTCCAATCATTGATGTGTTTGTCTCAACTGCAGACCCTGAGAAAGAGCCTCCTCTTGTCTCTGCAACCATCATTCTTTTGATTCTTACAGTGGATTATTCGGTGGAAAAGCTTAAAAAAAGAAGAGCAAGCCTTGTAAGGCAGTAATAAAAAATTATAAAAAAAATGGTTATTTCAGATTTTTGTTCAAAGTGAAGAGAAGAAGAGAGTGATTTTATACAAAGCAAAAAAAAGTGGGATTTAAATTGAAAAAAGAAAAGTAAAGGGGTTGGTTTTCTATTTCATTTTTAATATTTTAAATTTTTTAAGTGAAAAATTCTAGCTCCACACTCCACGTCAGATTAATGTTTCAATTTATGCAATTTTTTATAAAATTAAGGTGGCTACTTTGTCCAAAAAAATATGATTTATGGACAATCTAAGCAAAAAAACCGATCTGCAACGTAATTTGAGGAATTTAGACAAATTTATGAGGATGGATAGGGATTTTGGTCTATTTTAGGGGAATATCAAATGTGTGAAAACCCTGTTAGAGAATAAGCTGAGCCGACAAAATGAGTGAGTTCATATCCAGCGTCGAAGCCGCAGCTCAACGACATGGATTCTGTGAAATCTTAAAGAGAAAAATAAAAAGGAACAGTATAATATCTTTGTCTTAAAATCAAAAATAAGATTATTAAATTAATCATCTTTTTTAGTCTTAAGGCTTTATTAAAATGAAAATTACTAGAAATATTCCAAATCTAAGAAACCCATCACTACCACTTCCTGCTTTCAGACCACTTTTAGCTTTCACTATACTACTGTGCTTTCTCTCACTAAAAGACTCCCTTTTTTCTCTCTCTATCTGAATTCCCTCTTTCTCTTGCTACATTCTACTTCTCTCTCTGGTTGTTGAAGGGATTCGGTGGATAGATAGGTATAGTAAGAGAAAGATATACATTTGAACAGTGACTGTTTAAGCTATTTTAGAGATGAGAGGACCTTTGGGGGCAGTGATAGGAAGATACCCATCAAGTGATGGGAGTGCCCAGATTGGTGGAATCATTAGACACAATAGGAAATGCAGAGATGTTGCCTTTCTTGTTGTTTTTATAGCGTTTTGGGTTGCCATGATTGTCAACTCCAGCTTTGGATTTAACCAAGGTAACCCCTTAAGGTGAGTGTTTCTAGCTGTTATGACGTTCATCTTCAACTGGGTGTCTCTTCATTTTGGTTTTTTTTTTTTTTTTTAACTATCTCTGATTTTTGAGATTAGATTTCACCGTCTCTTAAAAATGGTGTTCTCAAAGTAAGGGATCTCTCTTTATATATTTGCTTAAAAAGGATTTTCTTTTCTTTTCCCTGAAGAATTTCAGAACACAACTGCCTGTGGGATCATTTTACCTCTTAATATTTTTCCTATTGCAGTATTCCTTTCGCAAGATTTATTTCATCGCAGTTGGGTCTTTTTCGTAACTCTTGTGGATGCTCATTTATGTCTGGTTGCAAAGACATTTAAAGGAATAAAACATAGGAATATGTAAATTTGAAATGTCAAAATTGAGTTCTTAAATATATAATTTAATGTTTTCTGGTGCACTGTTTTAGTGCTTGATGGTGTACTGAAAATGTTCAATTACGAGAAATTCCAGTTATGAGATATTACTTCTTTCTAACTTACATTTTGCAAGGACCAATTAATGTAATACTGAAATTGGTACAGAAGACTTTGTATCACCTTTAGCTTTCTTTGGGAGAGTTTATTATGATGGAGAGGTAAAATAATGATGGCATTTCCTTCTATAATGTCTGAATACCTCAACTGGCTCATCAAGACTTCACACTTGCGTACTTATGAAATCTGACTGCCCTAAGAAAATCTTTCTGTTCATGACTGTTAAAATTGCATCTTGTCATTTGCTTTTAGATTTTGTTTCAGTTTAGTATCTTTTTTGTTGTTAGTAACATTTCTAATTTTGGTTCTACACTTATAATTCATGCGGAGGGAAAATTTTTTAAATGTGTTCTGCTGTGCTATCTGCCCAATGGATGAGGTCGTAGTATATTTGAGTAACTGACGTCGGTTGTGAAAGTCATGGTACTTGATCTATGATTTCCTTTACCCTTCTGCTTATTCATTGAAACCTAGTGTTCTGTTTGAGAGTCTTAAAGGCATGAATATACCCAAGTAACTCATATACAGCGCCATCCTACTTGCTGTTTTGATATGAGATTTATGGCATCATGGAATTCAACTGTTGGCTTAATTCTTCCAAATGGTGTTTGTATTTTTCCACATCTTTGCTTCTATCCTTTGCTTCTATATTTATCTTCCAACCTTCTTTTTTTTTTTTCATGATCATGATTGGCTGTGCTGTGGCTTTGCAGGCTTACTTATGGGTTGGATTATAAAGGAAACATATGTGGTGATAAGCATGCAAAACCAGGTCTTCGTCAATTGGAGCTTGTTTATTGGTCAAATCCAAACCAGGTCTATCTTAGTGGTCTCAAGGACAGCCAGTTCAAGTTGGTCAATGCTCGAACTATATGTTTGTTGGATTGTCCCATCCCTTCTGAAGATGCACTAAATTGGGTATGCGATTATCCAGAGGGAGATATCCGCCTGTCAATGGATGATTGGATAGATAGAAATTATGATTATTTTGAGTTCCTTACTCCTGAAATGAGGAACACGTCCCTTCAACTTCAGGGTCCTTGTTACCCTGTCATATTTCCAACTGTAAATGGTAATTAATTAAATTTTTTTTCAGCAACTATCCCTTCATATTTTGTTTATAGGTTTGAACTTCTGAATGCTCAGCTTATAAATATTTATGTGATATGCTGTCCAATATCTGGTAACTGCTCACACATGTGATACTGGAATAATTAATAAGGAAAAGAAGTGTGTAACCACCTAGAAATTGTTTAACACTTTGTCTCAGTCTATGATTGTATTAGTCTTCAGTCATGATATTCTGGTGTAAATGATACCTTTATTCTATTGATATCAGTTTTCTGGAGGTGCCAGTTTATTGCTCATGTCTCAAATGTGTCGCTGCGGCATTGGCAACAAATGGGTGGAGTGAACATCAAAGAAGATATTTTAATTGATAAATCCATACACAAATCCGTGAATGCGCGGTCATCAGTGTTGAAGGTTGAGGAGCTTTTGTTCATGTTGTTCTTTATGATTATTTTGCTTATGAAATAATGAAGTATATAACTTGCTCTCTCAATATCAAGTTGCTGCATTCTACTTTGTTCTGCAATCATATTTTCATTTCACAAAAAGAATTCTGTCAAAGGCAATATAATTTGCATCTGAATATATATTCTTCATGCACATTTGTTAAGTCTAGAATTATAGTAATCTAATTGAGATATTGTTCTGATAGTGCTTTCAAACTACAGGAATTTGAAGATTCTTAGCCAGAAGCTTGGTATATCCTTCTTAAAGTTGAAAGTAAATGTCATTTAGTTTGATAAAAAGTTCAATAGTCTCTGGGAAAAACACTGATATTTTATGTAAGCCAATTCATATGACTACCTGCTTGTTTAACTTAACCATTGACACTGGTATATCTCTTCAAGTAGCAATTTAGCCCATAGATACTTAGGGTTAGAAGCTGGGTACTTTATTGCATGTCGTGGCATATGCCACAGTGGATTTTTCTTAACATTTCTGTCTGTTTCATGATCATAATATGTTTTCCCATTGAGCCTATCCAGCTTGTTGTTTCTAGAACTCAAGGCCTGTTGTTTACATTTTGCAGAGATACATGGCTGATATTGGAAAATCATGGCCTGTGCTGATTGTGTGTGGGGGACTCTTGCCACTGTTTTTATCAGTGATTTGGCTGCTAATGATTCGGCATTTTGTTACTGCAATGCCTTGGATAACAGTTGCTCTCTTTGACATACTCATAATATCGGTGACAATGTTTTACTACTTGAAAGGTCGGCAGTATATTTTCTATTTTCCTTTACTGCAATTAGAAAACCGACATTCTTTAGTCAGGTCTCTATCAAAATCTATTACAATTGATTTTATTAAATGATTTGTTTGGGCCATGCTTGGGTCCAGACTTCAAAGTTATATTGGACCTTGTTGATGTTCAGCTGCCTGGAATTTCAAATTTCAGAAACAGACTTATTATTTTGCAGAACTATTTCAAAATCTCTGCTTTTCTGCTATTTTTAATGATCTATTTTAGAATCTTCTCCCTCATGCAGATGATAGAACCATGTAAGTTTTTTATTTATTTTATTTATTTTTATTATTATATAGGATGAGCATAGAAAGCATATCCACCATAAATTCATACTTTTAAAAGTGGAATGAAGAGGTGGAGCTGCAGAGTACCATGTATGTATTATGTCTTTCAAGAGTTTTGCCTCTGTCATTCTTGATTCATTCTTCAATCCCCAAGTTCTTTTTTTTTTTTTTAATGCTATCTCATCTTTTTTTGTCTGAAAATTCCTGTGCATTGAGATTTTGGTAGAGTTAGAAATTTTAGCTTTTTTGTTTCTTTTTCCTTGATGTGAATGTAACAGTAATCATAAAGAGGACCCGATCTTGATTTTATATATAGTTTTTCCTTTTCTTTTCAGCTGGATGGATTGGGAATGATGCCATCTCTCCTATCATTGGTGGGCATGATCCATATTATCACCTGTCTGGACGGGTGGGTTCAATCATTCAACTTGCCTAGGATTAAATACCATTGTCTTTTCATCATTTACTATGTTGTCATGTGCCCGTGTGCTTGTTATTGACATAAGTGGTTTGCATCTTTCAGGAACTAAATCATCTCCGTACTGTTGCTGTTCTAATGACATTTATAATGGTTGTTGCCATCCTTACATCAATTGCCATCGTGCGTCGTATTCTTATGGCAACTTCTGTCCTCAAGGTAAGTATAAAGTTTTAGGTTGCAGTGTATAAAATGGTCGGAGCAAATGGTTTTTCAAAACTTATGTTTAACTAAAAGTGGTGGGTTCTTACAAACTGGAATGTCTCAGTACTCCAGATTGAAAAATCTAAATGCTGGTTTCCAATTTTAGGATATTCATGCTTATATTTAAATTTTTCTGTGAGGTTGAGCTACATATTAAACTGGCCAAGTTATTGTCACTGGTAAGCTGTGACTTTTGTTTGCATTACATATGTTTGTCTTATAAATGCCATGTAAGACCATAAGCAGCAACCTCTATGCCTAATGAGCACAGGAAGATGTGGTTCTTTTATGGGATGAAATTGTTTCAGTTGACCATCTTTCTGGACTAGATATCCAGCAAGTTCAGTGGCATTTAGGATTTGACTGCAGTATTAAATTTTCCAATATATGCCTCAGAGCCCTTTTTGCATTGAAGTTGTAGTTGTTCTTTCATTAATCATAACTTAAATTCTTAGGAACTGCTATTCTAAAGCAAAAGAAATTCATTAATAGTAGTCTTCTGAGCATATTGATCATGTGGGAAGTCGTTTCTCTATATTGGAATCCACTATCTATTTTATAATATGTCAACGCATTCCTGGGGAAATAAATAAGCTTCTGATATTTGTGCAGGTTGCTGCAAAGGTCATAGGAGAAGTTCAAGCACTCATAATATATCCAATTATACCATATGCTGTCCTTGCCATCTTCTACATGTTCTGGTTTTCAGCTGCTCTTCATCTGTTTAGTTCTGGCCAAATTGTCCAAAATGACTGCAATTCCAGCTGCTGTGCTTATGATCTTGGATTAAAAAGGGTTAACTGTGATCGTTGTTGTGGCTATAGTATTCATTATACTCCTCATATAGCAATTGCCATATTTTTCCATCTATTTGGGTGTTACTGGGCTACACAATTTTTTATATCATGCTCTGCAACTGTCATTGCGGGTTCTGTTGCTTCTTATTACTGGACTTGTGGTGAGACGTCGGTAAGCTACCAAACAATAGGTGTACTTCTGAAATTATCCAAAATATGTTATGTGAATTCTTCTTATTTGGGAAACTTTTGCTATCTGTACTTGTATAGTCATGGGCTCAGAGTCTTGCGCTGCTGATAGTGCAAGCTAGACTACTTTTAGGTGTCCAAGCCTTGCCATGATACTGCAAACTAGACTAGTAGTTTTCCTTAACCGATTAAATTTACTTATGTAATCACAGAATTCTTCTTTGGCAAAAGTTGGATTGATGTACATAAGTGAAAATGTAAAATATTTCAAATTGTCACATTCGCTACCTAGACAGCTGGACTAATTCCTTATATCCAAAAGCCCAGTTGGTGTTTCCTCGACTGAAGTATTCTCTTGTTTGAAGTTTCAAGATGATTTTAACTGATTTTTTGCTTCTAAATACGTTATGCAAATATATGGGTTGTAGCTGACTTTAATTTGACATATAACTGGCGTTTTCTCTACCCCTCTTAATCTGTTTCACGCTGAATTATGACTCTTAGTTTTCTTGGCCTAGTTTTCATGATAGTATGATGGGATCTCCTAGCATTTATTTATATCATAACAATCATTCTGATAACATAATTTGTGATTCTTTTTTTTTTTCTTTTTGAAAATCATCTTCATAATTTGTGATTCATGAACTAATCATGGTTTTTTTTTTACTTTTTCTTTTCTCTCCAATGTATGGCTATGCAGCCAGAGATTCCATTTCTTCCAGTTTTTTCCTCCATGAAGAGGCTTATGCGTTACAGCCTTGGGTCTGTTGCTCTTGGATCCCTAATTGTGTCATTCGTGGAATCCATTCGCTTCATGCTTGAATCAATCCGCCGCAAACTGAAAGTAGCTGGAACTACACCTGACAGCTGCATAGGAAAGACAGCACATCACACCTCTCGCTTTTCTCTGAAATGTGTGGAGTGGACATTAAAATCTGTGAACCGAAATGCTTATATAATGGTAATGTCAAATATTGCCAATTTCATGCAAGGTTAATGTGTGTTTTTTGGATTTCATGAATTTATTTGGACTTCCCTATTTCCATTAGCGATTGCCCTGTAATTAAGAGGAATTATAGAAACGTACAAGACAATAGTACTAGTTAGCATTGGAGTCCATTTATACTCCTTGGAATTTCACTTTTGATTATCAGTATATCATGGTCCGTCCTTTCTTTTCATTTTTCGATTTTATTCAAGAACTTGTTATCTTTCAGACAGTTGATTTTTCCTATAACCCATATGTCAACATTTGACACTTCCATATTCTAATTGTTTATATGTTATTGGCTTGTGGCCTATGCAGATAGCCATAACAGGTAAAAGCTTCTGTAGGGCTTCCGCAATTGCAACTGAACTGATCATGAACAACATTCTCAGGATAGGGAGGGTGAACGTGATTGGAGATGTCATTCTATTTCTTGGAAAATTATGTGTTAGCCTTGCAAGTGCAGTTTTCGCATTCCTCATGTTGGATACCCACAAATATAGATCTTCTCATAACAAGATATCCTCCCCACTGTTTCCTGTGCTGGTAGGTATTCATATTATGATTTTGAAAGGCTCCAAATAGTTGTTATTATTGCTTCTGCTGTACTGAGTTTTAATGGCTTCGTGCTCGTGGTCCCAATGTGCCTCATTTTCTGGTCTATGTAGGTTTGCTGGGCTCTAGGTTATATAGTGGCAACTTTGTTCTTTGCCGTGGTGGAGATGTCAATTGATACTATCATTCTTTCGTTCTGCCAAGATTCCGAGGAGCACCAAGGGACAGCTCAGTATGCTCCACCTCTTCTCCTTGACACCCTTAATGATCAAAATGAGACGCAGAGACTTACTCAGTGATTCTACAGAACATGTTAATGTATGAGTTGGCTTTGTCACATTTTGCTAGTGGAATCTGAAAATTTAATGATATTTACCTAGAGAGCAGCATTCAGTTAAGATAAAAATCTTGGTGGCTCCTATCTTGTTCTGCTTTAACTTCTGAGTTAGTTTTAATCATTTGCATCCGAATGGCATATTATCTTGCTGCTTCGTCTGCTGGTCAGACAAACAATGCAAGATTTCTTTCCATCAACCTTTGATTCAAACTGCAATTAGACTAGTTACTGATCACCCAATTGGTTCAACCATATTGAGATCAATGTTTTTTCTTAGAAAGCCCTCGTATTTGGGCAGGAGCATCTTTGTAAAGATTTTCAAGAATTGTGTTCAAGATAGTAGAGATCAGGTCGATATTTTTTATTAATCATCAAAACCATGGAATTGTTGCTCTCATCATCAAATCCCAATCCAAGTAAACTGTTGCAATCCATGATAAAGTTGGGTTGGGGTTTTTGAATGTATGGGTTCCAGAGAATGAGTTTTCTATATTGACAACCCTGAAATCCAACAGGCACACCAGGCTATTGCAACAACTTATCACAATGTAGTCTTGTTTCTATGGAATCTTGTTTCTTACCATTAATATTCATTAATCCTGTTCAGTGATGGCTTTAATGGAAAAAGAATGTAAAATCCGAATTCTAATAGGAATTCCGAATCTTACTCAACAAGGAATCAGCAAATCCAATTGACAATTGGTTCCATGCAATTAATTTTTCAAAACCGACTTTGGTTTTTCTTTTTGTCCTGTATAAGCTCAATTGCTACAAAAACCTGTATCACTTGTTTGAAATCTTAGGCATAATGACAGTAGCAAATTCGTCAACATCGAAACGGCAAAAACTTTCGCATAAAGCTGCATCATCACCATCCGAAAATTTGATTTCAGCGGCAGAGAGTAATGAAGGCAGAATCAGTAAGTTGCCAGATTCGGTTCTGTGTCGCATATTGTCTCTTCTCTCCACAGAAGACTGCGTCAGAACAAGTATTCTGTCGAGGGCATGGAGAAACACATGGACAACAGTTGACAGTTTAGATTTTGATAGTATGACTTTTATTCGGAAAAAGGGTAGAGTTTCTACTAATTTGAAATCTTTCATCAATTTTGTTAACAGAGTTTTGATTCTTCACAGTCATCCCTGTCTGAAAAGATTCAGACTTTATTTAAGAAAACCAGTCGGACTAAATTTAAGAAAAATAGATATAATATGTGATGCGAAGATCTGGATTTCCTCTGCTATTACTCATAATGTTGAGGAGCTTCATGTTTCTAATGGAATCCAGGGACTCATTCGGCTTCCCTCCAGTCTATTCAGTTGTCCAACTCTACGAATTTTGAAACTTACTGCTATGATTGAGCTCTATATTCATCAATCTGAATCTGTATGTCTGTCCAACCTTAAAGTACTCAAGCTCCAAAATCTGTTATGTCTAAGTGATGCTACAATGGCAAAATTATCATCAGGTTGTCCGGTTCTTGAAGAATTAGCCATTGAAAGGTATGCATACGATTCATTGCAGACACTTTCTATTGTTTCATCAACAATGAAGAGCCTAAACATTAAATGTGTAGGCAGTAGTTTTGGAGCAAAACCCAAGAAGTTTAAGATTGTGGTTGATACTCCCAAGCTGGAATTTCTTGAACTCATTGATTATAATACTAGAGAATATGAGATTATAGCTAAGAACTTATCCTCCATTATTCATGCAACCATTCATGTTAATGCCTCTGATGTAAAATTTGGTAAAAAACGTGTGAATCAGATGATTCAATTTCTGGCACAAATGAGTAAGCTTCAATCCTTGAGGTTGTCCTCATATATCCCCAAGGTAAATTTTTTTTTTTTATAATCTTTAATTTAAGACTAAAATCCTTGAAAGCCTTGCAAAAGCTTATTGGTTTTGATAAGAGTATTTTTGTTGAAGTGTTAATGATTAACATGTTAATTTCATGCACAGAATATTTGTGAGACTCTGAATTATGAACCAATACTTGAAGTGCCAGAATGCTTGACATCATCGCTTGAGATGCTTGAGTTTGGAGGAATCAAATGCAATTCAGAAGATCTTGAAATTATAAAGTATTGCTTGGAAAATGCAAAGCTCTTGAAAATCATCACAATTGGGATTTGTCATACAATTGGAGGTGAAAAAGAAAGGGAGTTTGTAAAGAAGTTGGATATGTTTTCAAGGAGCTTCAGCCATCGTCAAATTATAATTTGTCCTGAACGCATTGGTGTAAATTATTAGTCAGAAGTTTTGGCTCTGATTTGCTTATTTCAGTATTCTCTTCCTAGAGTTTCACTAATGTTTATTATTCAAAAAAAAAATTCACTCTCTTCAAGTGTCTTCAAGAAACTAAATTAAAGAAACTCCAACGGCAACAATAACAAGGAAATAAAGGACCTTACCAAACAACAATAGCTTTAATTTCCAAATAAAGTAAAATTATAAATAATGTAAGATACAAATAAAAAAAAAATTACAATTTTAAGTCAAAGATCAGAATTTGAAAGCATGACAACAATGAAGAATATAATAAGTTGCAGTCCTTTTACTTCTAGACATCGAAGCTTACAGAAGGGATCACCACTAAGCATCTATCAGGTATTTGTTTTCTCTTTTATGTTGTTTCTTTGAAAGCCATCATCTTTACTGCTTCTCTCATCTTGATATCGTTTTCATTTCTCATCTGTAAAATTTTGATTTTTGTTTCCTCTTCACAAGAACATAATTACACATGAAAGAAAAATAAAAATGGGGTTTCACCTTTGTTCCTTTGAAGCTTCAAAAACCCCAAAATCTTGAATGCATGTACCCACATTTTTATTCAGAATAAAATGCATAAGGAAAAAAACAAATGGAGGTATTTAGGTCAGGGAACTGAGAAAGATTTTGTCTTGGCGAAGGAGAAAAAGTTCGGAATCAATCGGCTAAAATAGAGAATGAAAAGTTTAAAGAAAAGTGGTTTCATTGGCTTGCAGAGAAGGAAAAACGAAAATAGAAAAGGAACGAAACTGGAAATTGAGGAAGAAGGGTCAGAAACGAGTAGATGAGGATGGATGAAAATACATAAATGATGAGTAGAACAACTAATTATACAAAGATTCGTCTAAGAATCGGAGATCTTTAATGTTATTGAATCTGAATTTACATCCAAACTATGGATGTTATTGCAATTCTGATAATTCAATTCCAGGGTTTTACATTAGATAAAAAAAAAAAAAAGAAAAAGATGAGGATTTGGACGCTAAAGCTGGGATAATTGTATAAGTTTCTCACGTACTAAATATTTTAATCGTTATAAATTGGTGCTAAATATTTTATAAATATTATAATTTGGTATCAAATTTTTTAATTATTATAAATTGATACCAAATATTTCATAAATATTACAATTTAGTACCAATTTTCAATTTTCGGTGCCGAAAAGATGAAATGACATGTCACGTCACTATATTATCTACGTCAGATTTATTTTCATAAAAACACATTCAAAATGAAGACAATCGGATATATTATTTTTCTTTAATCTTTAGAAACATCGCCGTTTGACCGTGTTTTTATGTAATTATTTTTGTAATTTCATAAATGTTGCAATTCGTTATCAATTTTCAATTTCTAGCACAAAAAAGATGACATAGTTTAATACCAATTTATAACAATTAAAATATTTGGTACTGAATTAAAATAAAGTGACAAAATTTGGTACCATTTGTGCAATTAGGCTCGCTAAAGCCACATATTATAATGATGCTACATATACATTAATGACGCTATATATACATTAAGTGGTATTTATCATCCAACATGTTATATATTTTTGTTTGAATGTTTAAAGAATATATAAATAATTTTATTTTACATAATTTTATTTTTGCAATGAGAAGTAAATGGTTAGCATAAGAAATATTTTATGACTAATCTTGATTTTAGTGTTTTTGATACTAGAGGTAGACTTGACGTATTAATTTGAATATTTACAAAATTATTATGAATGTCTTAATATAAATGATGTTAATATTGAATTAATAATTAATAAAATTAGAAGAAATATTACTAATTTATTTCATGAATTTAATATTTTTTATAATATTCCTACTCCAAATATTTCTTCTCCTCATCAAGATGAGATTGAATTGGAAAGTATGAGAAGCAGTGATTATATTATGTTGAAAAGTAAAAAAAAAATTTCGATTATCCACCGGTTCTCCCAAATTTGACATATCTTTAATGACAGAATTTGAGTTTAGAGACAGTATAACAGGTAAAGATTTTTGTATTTTTGAATGGTGGAATCACTACCAAAATACTTATTACATCATCTCGCAAATTATAAAACAAATATTTGCATAGTTATAGTTGAACATGCATTTAGTGCCGGGAGGAAAATTTTGAACAAGATGCGATCAAGCTTAGTTCCTAAATCATTAGAAGTCCAAGTGTGCATCGATGATTGGACCAAAGCAGAGCTAAGACAACAAGAAGTTCAAAAAAAGGAATTCGACGATGAAATATTAATTGATGAAACCGTTGGCACATCTGGATCTGGCATCGGCGGTTCAGATTAAAAAAAGTAAATGGATAGTCAACAAATTTAAAAAATAAGAGAATTACATAAGTTTTGATTCCTCTTAACCCTAAGAGGATATATAGACAACTCAATTAATAGTAATAAAAATTAAATTCAAGTCTAATTATTAATATTTTTATTTTCCATTTAAAAATGGAAATTTTAAAATTAAGTTATTTTTTATTATGAATAAAAATATTAATTTGATTTAGTTTAATTTATTATAATCCAATTAAATTTTTTAAAATTTATTACTTAAAAATTTTTCAAACTTAAATTTTTTTTTGTAATTCTAATTCTAACTTTAAAATTTATTACTTCTTATTTTATTTCTAACTTAAATATTTATCTTCAATTTATAAACAAATGACAATTTACAATAACATCCATCAAAATTTTATTTTCAAAATTAATCCAATTAATTATAATTTTTATAAATAAAAATTATAAATTTATTATAATAATTTTAATTGCATTTATTTATCTTCTAAATTAATTTAATTTTATTAAGACTTATTATATTTTAATATTTTAAAAAATAAAAATTAATATTTGGAACCTGTCGAACCGGCCAGTCCGGACCGGTTTCGAACCAATCCGATCCCTGAATTCTGGAACCGTGGAACCGGCGGTTCCTAAACTGTGGCAAGCCATTGATCTATTGATTCTCCTCTTGATCTACTGATTTTTTTGAGTTTTTTTATTGGTTTCCGATGAGTTTGAGCAAAATAAGTGGGTGATTTTCTATTCTCTAGAATCTGAGTTAGAGTACACTGCAGGTGGTAAGGAAAAAGAAAGAGAAAGGTTAGGTGAAAAAGAAAGAAAAGGGTCAGAGAAAGGAGAAGGGCTCAAGGGTTAAGGAAAAGAAGGCTTTTATTTAGTATTAATTATTAAAACTTTAATTAATATATATTATTTATAGTTAATAAATTGTATTTTTTTTTCCTTTTTCTGTCGAGATTGA
>CATIWF010027640.1:0-16685 GCA_949630135.1 Balakata baccata
AAAAAAAAAAAATGTATTCCTTTGGCACGTGTGAGGATCCATGGTCCATATAGCTATGTGACACGGGCGCACAAAATATTTCCCCTGATGACTATTCCCACTAATGTTTTGGCTGGGGATAATTGAGCAAATGTGTTATAATTTAATAAATTTTTTTTTTTATTATTATAAATTGTTATTAAATTTTTTAAAAATATTACAATTGGATATAAATTAAAATTCTAATCGTGATATGCCAGATTTTTTTTATTTTGATACTAAATTATAATATTATTGAAATATTTAGGATGAATTTGTAAAAAAATTTTGTAAGAAAGGCATTTGTGCAATTAGCCCGTTTTGTCTTCGAAGATCCTCAAAATCAAATGAATTCTCGTTTAGGTACTAATTGACTAGTAACAATCTGTTAGCATCCTCCTTTTCAATACGTTTTTCTTTTTTCAAATTAGATCTCAACTCTCTTTCTTTCTGTGTCTCCTCTCATCATTTCTTGCTATGATCTGAACTACATCTTACAACAGTAAAAGAAAAAATGGAGTGGGCGACGGTGCAGCATCTGGATCTACGCCATGTAGGTCGAGGTGTTTCTAGACCATTGCAGCCTCATGCTGCTGCCTTTCACCCAACCCAGGCTCTTATTGCTGCCGCGATCGGCAACTACCTAATTGGTATGAAGTTTTACTTATTTACTTGGTTCTCTGATTGATTTAGATTTGGAATTGCAATTTGTAGTAAACTATTTTTATGATTTTTCATAATTTGTTTATTTTTAATGTTCGTGCGCCCGTGCCTGTGTGCAGAATTTGATGCATTAACAGGAAGCAAGCTCTCTAGTATTGATATTGGAGCACCTGTTGTACGCATGGGTTATAGCCCTACCAGCGGTCATTCAATAATTGCTATTTTAGAGGTTGGTTTCATATGCAGTCTTTCTGGGTTGTGGTTGGGAATTTTATTGACCTTTGACAACATCAGGAACTATAATTGTATTAGCTTTTTTCTTGATGCCCACAAGTTCTCTGATTATAATATTCAATTGTACTTTTGAAGTTGGTTTCCTATATGTCCATGGTATAAATTTTCCCTAATGCAACTTCTGCTGTTTTTCTTGTAAGATAATAACTTAGCAAGTTTCTTTCATGTTTAAGAAATAATTGTGCAAGGAAGAAGTTGTGTGCTTATCTAAATGTATATGTTCCATTGATCCTATAGGATTGTACAATTAGGTCCTGTGATTTTGACACTGAGCAAACTTGCGTCTTGCATTCACCTGAAAAAAGAACGGAACATATATCTTCTGAGACAGAAGTTCATCTTGCTTTGACTCCTCTCCAGCCTGTTGTTTTCTTTGGTTTCCATCGCAGGATGAGCGTAACTGGTTGGTTGATTTGTTTCTTCTTTACTAATAACTTTTGCTATCATGCATGCCATTAAATTTCTACATGTTTCACAATTTGTAATAAAAATTCCCAGCTGCTGTGCATCACATATTAATTTACCATTCTAATTCCTATTTGAACTCTCTGCTGTTGTGTATGAAGTTGTTGGAACTGTTGAAGGGGGAAGGGCACCAACAAAAATAAAGACAGACTTAAAGAAGCCTATCGTAAATCTGGCTTGCCATCCGCGTCTCCCTGTCCTGGTAATGTTATTATTTGCTTTGAAGTTTCAATTACTTTCTTTTACTGCTACTGGTCTTTGGCAAGGCTATAGAATGCATGATATTTAGACTGTTGCAGGACTGCTCTTATTAAAATAGATGTTAGTAAAAAGTCGAGAACAATAATTATCTGAAAATGCAATGGACTAGTAAAGATTTCATTCGTAGTTGTCATTTAATAAGTTTAGATCCAATAATATATGTCAATCTGTTTTCTTGTAAAACTATTGATTACTCTTCGAGTTTTTAAACCTTGAATATAAAATACCTGATGATGAAAGGCTATAGTTAAACATTAGAATAAAAATTTTGGAGGAGGGGGGGGAGAGGGGAGGGGGTGGTGGTTGGGGTTAAGGCTTGAAGTTAACCTTATACGTTGTCAAATCATCCAAATATCTGATACTTGTTGGAAGCGTTGTGATGGGAAATTATGAAGGAGAAGCATAGATAGCATGCCTTGAGTGCAAGTTATAATATTAGCTGTGCACACTCTTTTGAGACATGAAGCGGAATCGAATTAGAGTTTTGAAATTTTTGGAAGTTCTGATTGTTCCAAGGCTCTGAGCCATAACTCATGTTAGGTTTGTACTTGCCTCTAGATCATAGTATTATATGAATCTATTAGTGGATAATGAACATAATTTTTTTACAGATATAGGGATGGTGTACTGCATTATGGATTGAGTTTTTGATGTTCTACTTTTTTAGCTGTATATAGTATATAAACCTTATAAAAAGTATGCATTTCTCCTCCAATTCTCATTAACTTATTTATTTGATAATTTCATTGCACATGTACATAAAAAAGAAATTAAAAAAAACCAAAGGGAATCTAAATTTTGAGAGATTTCTTTTGGCGCCATTGCTAGGGAGTTAGTTGATGAGGTCTTGCATTTCAATATTAAATATTGGATGAATTAAGGGATAAAAATCTTTCTTATAGATTATGATCACTGATTTCTTGTGAAACTTTATGCTGTTCTGCTCCATTTCATTCTAAATCATGCTTGTTGAATAATTAGTCTGAGCTTCTTCACTTTATGTTGAGGACGAATTTTAGCAAGCATTTTGTCTAATGTTGTATTTCTTTTTCTTCTCCAGTATGTGGCTTATGCAGATGGTTTGATTCGAGCTTACAACATTCACTCCTATGCTGTTGCATATACTCTGCAACGTGAGATGTTGATGCCACTGATTCTTTTTTGGATCTCTGTTAAATATGTGTACTTTTTTTTTTAACTTTGATTTGCTTTGCAGTTGATAATACAATTAAGCTTATTGGTGCTGGTGCATTTGCTTTTCATCCAACATTAGAATGGATTTTTGTTGGTGATAGACGTGGTACACTTTTGGCATGGGATGTCTCAACTGAGAGACCAAATATGATTGGAATGTGAGTTGTTTCTGGTTATTTTTCTAAAGAGAGAATAGATTTGAGGTGCTTCTTGTGGGGATGTGCATTGCAATTGTAGTTAAGGAGCAAATTGATTTTATGCTAATTAACTAGCTATCGTACTGCTTCCATGCACTGGTCCAATGTACTAGGGTCCTTTGGAAAGCTTAGCTAAGAAGAGTGAGAGTCTGTACCTCCTCTTTCCTCCACACACTTTCACCCGTTCTTTTTTGCGAACATCCACATAGACACTTTTTAAGCTGTTAATTTTGTCATTCATATGTACTTTATTTTTTGATAAACGCTAGGCAAATTAGAAACTTCACTTAGAATGTCATCTAAATAGAAGGTCAACTCATGAAACTTTAACTTTCAGTAATTATATGCAAAATAACACACAAAGTTGCAATTATGAACTAATCTGCATGTGTGGAATCTGAAGCGGATAAACTTATGAGGTCACTGTTAAGTTGGGGGTTTGGGTTTTTGAGGCCTACATGGCAGGATCCTTAAACTTTCCAAAATTTGATTCTAGTTTGTCTACTTGATGGGTATAAATTTTTGTTGTCTAAATGTGAAAACTATATTTTGTAATGTTTGTGACATTTGACGTTAGGAGCCATGGTCCACATTGGTAGATCTTGGGCTTTTGAACATGATGGTCTAGTGTTTGAGTTCTTAGAGCAGCTTCTTCAAAAATGTTGAAAGGGCTAAGCTTTAAAAGTTTTCTTCCCAGTAAACTACTTTAGTGGAGCCATGATTGGAAAAAGGTCTCATGACTTTGGGAAAAAGCATTCAAGTCTTTTCCTTCCATTTCCAATCTTTCTTTTTATTTATTTGTTGCTGTAGTTGTTACCATTTGATTCTTGGCTAACAGTTTTCTCTATTGTAATGCAGTACACAAGTGGGCTCTCAGCCAATCACGTCAATTGCTTGGCTGACAACTTTGCGGCTACTTGTCACAATCACCAAGGATGGAACTCTTCAAGTGTGGAAAACACGAGTGATACTTAACCCTAATAGACCTCCAATGCAAGCAAATTTTTTTGAGTCTGCTGGTTGGCTCTATCTTCTTTGAAAAACTATTTATGCTTTAATATTTAAAAGAATATTGACTTTATTGTCTTATGGCAGTAAGCATACTATTTTTTACTATTTATAGTTAGGGACAAAGCTGGAGTTTTATGTTTTGAGGGGGCATCAAGATAAATATTACGACAGATATCGATGAATTGTAGACAGAATTATGAGAATGATAACAAGTAATATAAAAATTTTAAGGGTTAAAATTAAAAGGTAGGATATGAGAGAAATTGAAGTAGAATCCAAGGGAAAAGAATAAAAATGTAAAAGATTTTGAGGGGCTATAAGCTTTTTTTAAGAGAAAATCTTAAGTTTTGCTGGTAAACATATAATTTTACTTAACTTTGGGGGTTTATAAACTTATTTGAAGAAAAATATCTTAAATTATATGGATATATTTATAATTTCATCAAATTTTTGGGGGGACAATGGCCCGTTCAAGGGGCTGTCTAGCTCTACTCCTGTTTATAGTTGTCAGTTTGCACTGCGAATGGTACCATTGAACAGTATTTTTCGGGGCTAAGGTAATTTGGGATATCAATGGAAGATGATTATGATTTGATTGTGTATGGTAGAAATTTCAATTCGTATGAAATTACCTGAGACACCATAGATTTGAAGCTTAGCACCTATAGTTTCTCAGCATCTGTCACATCTAAAATACCATCACCAGTGTATATCAACCTAAAAGAAGAACCATTATGTGAAGTATACTTTAGTTATATATATTAACTAATTGATAGACATGGCAATTTACTGAGATATCTAGTAAGACTTGGACTCGACATGGAAACCTAAGAGGGTTACATACAAATCTTGTTAAAACATTCCATTTCAGTGAAAAAATTGAAGATAATATCTCACTAGATCAATCCAACCATAAAAAATATCCTTAACTCATAAATTATTAAACACTTGCTTGGCAATTAACTTATTTAAATATACAGTTAGGAGATTGTGAAAATAGGAACTACTCAATAACATTCCACATAACTTCCACATGAAATATAATATGTATATTATAATGGAATATGTGCTTCCTTTTCCTTGATATTCATGCTGTCCTTGTCACTCCAATACAGTGGAATTTGACGTCTTCTTATAGGGTTATTTAATTTCTCTTTCTCTGTCTCTCTCTTTTCATGGAACTTATTTTGTTGGTAACATTTAAACTGTCAACTATCACCTGCCTGTATCTGACTCCTGAGATCACCCTTCTACATTTCAGCTAAATTCCAAGGGCTGAAGTCATTTGATGATGCCTAATGGAAATTTCAATTGGTTTTGCATGTTAGGCTGCTTGCTCATTCATCAAAGTATAGTAGGGCATTTGGGTTTCTTTTTTCTGCCTATTTTCTTTAGATTATTGAAGAAATTTAGCTGTTCTAGGGACTTAGAAGAAGAAATAGAAGAGAGGAAGCTTACAAGTGCTAGGATGTCATAGAAAAAGCAACCAAGATCTTCATTCTTCGTAGAATTTGTTGTTGCTTTTCCTTATTTGTAATTTGCCATGCTTCATTTCATATAATGTGAAAGGAATCTACAACAATTTGATTCTTTTTATTTTCTATTTTGTCATTCAGGAATTGAATCAATTGACATCCCTCGGATTTTGTCTCAGAAGGGTGGAGAAGCAGTTTATCCTTTACCGCGTATTAGAGCTTTGGAAGTTCACTCAAAATTGAATTTGGCAGCTCTAATCTTTGCAGTTGAGGACAAACACCTTTATTGTTTTTGAAATGAATTTTTAATTAATATCAGAATAATTGAAGTCCAGTGTTCCTTGTCATATAATGACAGAATATGACAGGTGGTGAAAATTTGAAAAATAAGGCTGCATACACAAGGGATGGAAGGAAACAACTCTTTGCTGTTTTGCAAAGTGCCAGGGGATCATCAGGTGAATGACTCTTCAACAACGTATTTGTCCTTTGCAACTCCTATTGTCAGCTTTTCACCAATCTATCAATTTATGCAATTTTTTTTTCTGCATTTTCAGAGAATTGTTTCTGATATTGCCAGTGCTTTTGGTTTCATTATTCATTTTGATTTTTCATTCTTTAATTCAATTACATGAATATTGTTACTTAGTACCATTGGTGTAGGATGGATGAGAAACCTGTACCATTGTTGTAGGATAGATGAGAAACCTGTGTATATTTATGTGCTTCTGTTTTGAGCCAGGCCATATGGAAGTGGGGATTCAGAGTTTAAAATTAGGAACAAAAGATATAGGTTTTGTAGATATAAATGGGAATAAATGTATTTTAATTTGAGAGTAGAACTTTTTAGTGGCTGGAAATTTGAGCATTCATGAAATACCAGCTGAATTTTGATGGCCATTAGTCCATTACATTAAATTATTAATTTCTAAACATTGTTAGCTAGCAGAAGTTAATGCAATGGCTTCTTGAAATTGTAAGTAATAGGTCTTAGCATTTCTTAAATGATCAGGATCAGCTATAAAGTGATCCATTAGTCGATTCGTATATTTGTTTCAAGTTCTTCTGATTGTAATGTTGAATTTATCTCATATTCCTATCTTTCCTTGGATCTGATTTTTAGTTAAATTAATTTGAGATTGGATTTAGTTGACAAAGAAAAGGTTTTCTTATTCAATAAGTGGTGGTGAACTCTATAACTTCAGCCTAGCTGTGAGTATTTGTTGGATTTCATGGGTTGTTGTCCAAGATAGGTGAGATGGGCTTTTGGCTAATTACAGCTCTGAAAGATGACTTACACATGCTTATTCTAGTTCCTTTGTCTACAATGTGATAGAGAGGACAAGCTTGTTTAGTGTGTGATTAAGGGTTTTGAGATTTAAGTTAGAGGGAATTTCGTATCGATGATGGTACTGTTGTTATGTTTATAGCTGATTGTCTTAATAGGTATCCTACTGGCACATCCCTAAAGAATAGGGCAAACTTTGTTAAACTTTCACTCTTCTGCTGTTAGAACAACTAACTGTAAAATTAACAAGTAGCTGGAAATTTTTGAAGTACTTTTTATTGCATCTTGGCTTCACAATGTGATATTGTCTTGAAGCCGGTGTTTTGCTATGCTAGTTTTTGTTGATGCTAATGTCAAATGCAATTTGCAGCATCTGTTTTAAAGGAAAAGCTCGCATCTTTGGGCTCATCAGGAATTTTGGCTGACCATCAGCTTCAAGCACAAATACAAGAGCATCATCTGAAGGGGTGAGTTTTAAATATTTACGAGGCAACAAGTTATTGGTACTGACCAACAAATATTAGGCTTGATCATGTTGATGTCAGAAATAATCCAATTAATCATTTTCACTATTTGGGTTGGTGAGGTGGAATTACCTTCCAAAAATTATAGCACATATCTCAATGTCTTATCTGGTACTTAAGAGTGACATGTTGTTTGAAGGTAGGACTTCAACTGTTGATTTGGAGTTGGCAATTTTACTTCATGGCATCATGGCCTTGTTAAAATGGCGCTAGTATCTTATCTTGATATTGTTCTTTATTCTTTGCATTTTATGGATGAAAATTTGTTCTTTCAGTGGCCAAAGTCAGCTTACGATGGCAGACATTGCAAGGAAGGCACTCCTTTACAGTGTATGTTATTTTCATATTATGTCAACATTCTTATTTTGTAGAAATTTTTGGATTCTTATGTTGAATAAGTCTTACTGGAATGTGGCAATATGTTAGATGATGGAAAACATGGTTAGTTCATTGCTTGGAAACATGGCATTTACTGTATTACATTCTGTTATCACCTTTTCAAAATTGCCATTATATGACTATTGGTAATTGATTTGTCAAGAACTTTTATCTGTTGCAAGGATATAGCTTTGGTTAACCTGAATATAGCAAATTGTGCTTTGCCTTATTTTCATTATTGTTAGACATAGGTGGATGATTGGTTTGTGGTTCGAGTAAACTATCTTAATTTATTAACCAGAAAATAGTATCTTTATCTGTTCTCTATATGAATTAGTGAAAATCGTCATTTCTTTCATGTCCCCCTTGAGACATAGTGAAATGGACCAAACTTGATTTGTACATCTACTAGATAAGGTCCATAAGGATGACTTGGTTCATTTTCTTATCTCTCCCTTAACTGCAAATCAAGTCTGATTTCTATGTGTATTACCTCTGGCATCCAAGCTTTCTAGTTTGTGCTTAAGAACCTTTCCTGTTTAAATTTTGATGCTGAAGCAATGTAAACTAAAAAACTTCAAGGCAAGATTTTAGGTTGGCTTCCGACTGAGTTTGGATTAGGTTTCTTATTTTTTTCTTGGATTTTAGTGTTTCTATTTTACTCTAGGTAATTTTTAGGGATTAGTGTGATTGTGCAAGGTGTGTCAGGGAGTGAAACACTCTTAAAACTGCTAGATTTCAGGAAACTACTACTCTTATAACCTCAATTTAGTGTGATCAATAGTTGCCACAGCAGTGTGAATAGTACCTCTTGCAGTAATAAACTTAAAACTGTTTTCCAGTGAACTACTACTCTGGATTCCTAGTTAAACGACTAAAAATACTAAAATTATTGTGCATTTCATAGTTCCAAAACAAATAATTTGCTGTAGAACCTGAGTTTTCTAATAATTCTTGCTAGCTCCTCTAGCACTTTTTCTTCCTTCCATTTTTTTAGGGGAAAAAAAATCTTGGTGGCTTGTTTTCATATATCTTAATTTCATTATCAATTTTGTACCTTAAATTCAGCAAATTTTAGAGTAATCAAATTGTGGAGAGAGTGCCTAAAAATAGTGTTATCATTTCATTTCATAAGGTTTAAAATTAAATGGTAACACTTGGAATATCTTTGCAGACAGATTAAAAAAAAATAACTTATTTTGAGAATAATCAAGCAAAATTGAACCATAAATTCACTCAATAATTTTTTTTTTGGCTCATACTATCCATCTGTTATGTTTATTGCATGACTCAGAAGCTCTTTTTAGAATCTCCCCTGTTCTGGTGTGAAGTTCTGCATATACTTTTCAGCCATTTCATAATTGACACATGAAATTTATGTGATTTTCATAGCATTTCATGGAAGGCCATGCCAAAAGTGCCCCGATTTCTCGTCTGCCTCTCATCACTATTTTGGATGCCAAGCATCATCTGAAGAATATTCCAGCTTGCCTGGTAACTTAGCAAAGCATTCATATTGATATATGATTTTGCTTTTGGATAAGTTTGTATCTGACACTGCTGGTTTCATTTGCAGCCATTTCATTTGGAGCTAAATTTCTTTAATAAAGAGAACCGAGTGCTTCATTATTCTGTTAGGGCTTTCTATGTTGATAATGTGAATCTCATGGGATATAATCTCTGCTCTGGAGTGGATAATATTTACAAGAAACTTTATGCATCGGTAATATTAACATGGATGAGTCTTTCATTTTCAATAACATGAGGCATTCCACTTTATGATGATTCTTAGAAAGAATTTCAATTAAGCAATTCTTTTTAATTCATACAAGGCCATTCCATGTTTTGAGTTGATATAAGTTTTGAGTCTTGCTTTCAGATTCCTGGAAATGTAGAATTCCATCCAAAGCACATTGTTTATAGTAAAAAGCAGCATCTATTTCTTGTCATTTACGAATTCAGTGGTTCTACTACTGAAGTCGTCCTTTATTGGGAAAACACTGATTCTCACCCAGGCAACATTAAAGGGAACACAGTCAAAGGTAGGTCTATGTTAATTATGTTATGTAGGGATACTGCCCACCAATATGTGCATGTGCAGGGACTGAATCTGATTATTACATGCTTTATTCACTGTTGATATTTCTAGGTAGAGATGCAGCATTTGTTGGCCCTAGTGAAAATCAGTTTGCATTTCTCGATGAAGACAAGACCGGGCTGGCTCTGTACATTCTGCCTGGAGGAGCTTCAAAAGAAGGTGGTGAAAAAAATTTATTAGTTGACGAAAACCAATCAGTGGAAGCAAACTCTGGCTCTCTTCGGGGTCCTGTGCAGTTTATGTTTGATAGCGAAGTTGATCGTATCTTCTCAACTCCATTAGGTGGTTGATGAATTAAGACTTGTCATCTGTAATATTACATCCATTAATAGTATATTTTGCTGATTGGAAACTCATGTCCAGAGTCAACTTTGATGTTCGCTATTCATGGGAGTCAGATTGGTTTTGCCAAGTTGATTCAGGGATATCACCTTTCAACTTCAGATGGTCATTACATATCAACAAAAGGTGAAGGGAAAAAGTCAATCAAGTTGAAAACGAATGAGATTGTACTCCAGGTGAATGATTTAAGTTTCCGCTCAATTGTAATTTGTAAGACAGTCTTATAAAAAAATCAAGAAAAAGAAATACAATGGGCAGATGAAGTAGAGATGGGATTGTCCATTGTAAAGCAACTCCCTGCCCTCACTTTTCAAGAAGACAAGAGAAGCATTTATTTGTCTGCTTACTTGTGCATCTTGAATACTGAGGCTTAGTGCATCCTATGTGGTGCAAAAACTTGAAATTATACTTTTGGATTTGTTGGAAGACACTGATAATCTACTGTTGTCCTCAAGCTGTATGATATGAGGTTAAGTAGCACTGAAGATTGATTTCCAAACAATACCATTATGACAAATACTATATTATAGTGTCTATTTCTTGGATGTTTTTCATGTGAAGCTCTGTTATGTCTTAGCGGGTGAATTTTCTTACCCATTGGCTGAAAGTTATGGTATTTTAATTTCTATAGGTGCAATGGCAAGAGACTCTTCGGGGCAATGTTGCAGGAGTACTAACAACTCATAGGGTGCTGATGTTGTCAGCAGATCTTGATATATTGGCAAGCAGTTCTACAAAATTTGATAATGGACTTCCTTCAATATCCTGACATGAATTTTACCTTGAAGCTTATCTTTGCTATTACTGTTTTCAGATGATGAAATTAGAGTTTATGAATTTGTTAAAACACTTAACTTAGGTGCACTATAGATCCCTTTTATGGGTTGGGCCTGCACTTCTTTTTTCTACTGCTACTGCAGTCAGCATGCTTGGCTGGGATGGAATAGTGAGGACCATTCTTTCCATTAGTATGCCTTATGCAGGTATTAATTTACCAGTTAATTCTGCATCCTGATGGTTTCACTGCTGCTATGATTTGTTAGTAATTGCAGCTCCATATTGTAGAGTTATGGGCTAATCTCTTTCCATGCAGCTCTTGTTGGTGCTTTGAATGATCGATTGCTATTTGCTAACCCAACGGAGATAAATCCTAGACAAAAGAAGGGGGTGGAGATTAGGAGCTGTCTTGTAGGACTCCTTGAACCACTTCTTATCGGTTTTGCTACAATGCAACAAACATTCGAGCAGAAGCTTGACCTGTCAGAAGTTCTTTACCAAATAACATCAAGGTTTTCATCCTAGTGCACATACTCCATTTCTGTCAAAACTTCTAATAAATAAAAGAACTCTTATCTTAGAATGTCTGTAAACTTTAGAATCTCTTATACTTCTGATACATGCTATTGCTGGATTAGGCATAAGCTGTTCATTAAAGATTGGTGATCTCAAAATCTGACATCCTGTGTGTTATTTTAATTAAGGTTTGACAGTTTGCGCATTACTCCAAGATCTCTTGATATTCTTGCTAGAGGTCCTCCTGTTTGTGGAGATCTTGCAGTTTCATTATCCCAAGCAGGTCCACAGTTCACCCAGGTGAGATGAAAACATTTACTTTACATATTTCGTGATGCATGTACATAGGTTCTGAACAAGTTCTATGATAATTTTAGGTGTTGCGAGGCATCTATGCTGTCAAAGCTCTTCGTTTTTCTACTGCTTTATCTGTTTTGAAAGATGAATTCTTGCGCTCTCGAGATTATCCAAAGTGTCCTCCAACCTCTCAATTGTTCCACCGGTTTCGACAATTGGGATATGCCTGTATCAAGTAAGCAGATGTAAATTTTTCTGGCTTGTTTTTGCTTAAATGCATATTTGGACAAACCACCCAAATGCATGTGCTTTGATTGAATCTTTTGCGTACTTGTTCAGTATATACTCCTTGATGAGGCAGGAGTTAGTAAAGGGGCTAATTTAATCTCTTATTATTTGTTCTTTGGAATTCTTGATGGATAGTAACCTTATTGATACCTAGGCAGTAGATTGGAAATTTGCTTGTCAGACAATGTAGGAAAAAACACTTCCGTAAGACTAAGATATAGTGCTCAGTATTGAAAGCCCAAGCTGTTTATGGGTTTTAGAACACACTAACAGGCATGGCAATTGCTTTTATCGAATTATTTATATATGTTCAGTATATACACCTTGATACTGCAGAAGTTGGTAAATCAGCTTATTTAATCTCATGCTGTGTATTCTTTGGACTTCATGATGGATAGTAACCTTGTTGATTCTTAGGCAGGACATTGGGAAATTTACTCATTAGGTAATATCTAAGAAGACATTTGAAGGCCCATGCTGTTCATGTGCTTTAGTACATGCTATCATGGTCATCATCCATATTTCTGTTATGCCAGATTACAGTTCTTATTATGTGAGAAAAGCAATTCTTTATTGTGAGATTTAGTGCTAAGAATAGTCTTTCCTGCTCATGATTATTAATATGCCTATGGAATTCTTTTGCTGCAAATGTCCATTTTCTTCTGAACCTTTTTAAGTTCACTCTTCAGTTTGAAACTCTAGAACAAGAAAAGTACTAAAAAAATTTATTGTAAGTTTATATCCGTTTTGACCTTGTGATAATTATTTCTTTGTTATTCAGTTCCAACATTAAAGCACTATGTAAACTTTCATGTAACATAGAAGAGTTTTATATCGAATCAGCTTCCAATTTCAGCCTTCCTGGCATCTAGAGTTATTTAGCTTTCATTGCTTGTTTATTTTGTAAAGACAGTTATTAACCTCTTTTCTTTGTGAGTGCATATTCACTTCCAATGACTTGCTTTAATAACTTAAAAATTTCAAATGCAGGTATGGTCAGTTTGATAGTGCAAAAGAAACTTTTGAAGTTATAGCAGACTATGAAAGTATGCTTGATTTGTTCATATGCCACCTTAACCCTAGTGCCATGCGGCGTCTTGCCCAGAAACTGGAAGAAGAAGGCGCAGATCCAGAGTTAAGGCGATATTGCGAAAGGATATTAAGAGTTCGTTCTACAGGTTGGACACAAGGCATTTTTGCGAATTTTGCTGCTGAGAGTATGGTTCCCAAGGGACCTGAATGGGGTGGTGCGAATTGGGAAATTAAAACCCCAACTAATTTGAAGAGTATACCTCAATGGGAACTGGCTGCAGAAGTGATGCCCTACATGAAGACTGATGATGGCACCATCCCAGCGATTATTACGGATCATATTGGTGTTTACCTGGGATCAATTAAAGGAAGAGGCAATGTTGTTGAAGTAAGGGAGGATAGTTTAGTAAAAGCTTTTAAGTCTGCAGGTGGCAATAAACCAAATGAGGTTCCAGATTCTTTGGCTAAATCCTTACCTAACGAGTCAAAGGGACTACCTGATGGTAACTTAACGGGAGATTCCTTGATGGGTTTGGAAACTCTTATCAAACAAAATGTGAGTTCATCTACTGCTGATGAACAAGTGAAAGCACAGGAAGAATTCAAGAAAACAATGTATGGTGCTGCTACTGATGGTAGCAGCAGTGATGAGGAAGGACCGTCAAAAACCAAAAAATTACAAATTAGAATACGAGATAAACCACTATCATCTGCTACAGTAGATGTAAATAAGATTAAAGAAGCAACAAAGACATTTAAGCTTGGTGAGGGGTTAGGCCCACCCATGCGGACAAAGTCATTAACCAGCTCACAGGACCTTAGCCAGATTTTATCTGAACCTCCTGCTAGTAGTGCAAATGCACCAGCTGCTTCTGCTGTGCCTCCTGCTGCTGCAGATTTGTTTGGAACTAATTCACTGACACAATCAGGACCAGTATCACAACCAGGTCCTACAGTTATGGGTATGGGAGTTACTGCTGGACCTATTCCCGAGGACTTTTTCCAAAATACTATACCGTCTCTCCAAGTTGCATCATCCTTGCCTCCTCCTGGAACATATCTTGCAAAAATGGATCAAACTGCTCAGCAAGTTGGAAGTGACAAGGTGATGCCTAATTCAATTGCTGCTTCTGTGGCTGATATTGGTCTTCCTGATGGAGGTGTCCCTCCACAAGCCCCTAAGCAAAATGTTTCGCTTGAATCCATTGGACTGCCCGATGGCGGTGTCCCACCACAGGCCCCAGGTCAAGCTGTTATACCTCCTCAGCCTCATCAGTCACCTCAGGTCCCTATTTCTTCGCAACCGCTTGATCTCAGTGTCCTTGGAGTTCCAAATTCTGTAGATTCAGGAAAACTGGCTGCACCAACTGCTTCTCAACCATCTGTGCGACCTGGACAGGTAAGACTTATATTTGCCGCTTTATCATTTTGTTTTTGTTTTTTGACCTTTTTGCAGTGGAATGAACTAGAATCAGTGATTCTTCTTTAGGCTATTGATTTTAATGCTTTTGATTTCATATGACAGTAATATACCCAGGGAATTGGCATTATTTTTAATCCACTTTAGGTATCATTTCTCATATTTGCTTTTGTCACTTCGCCTGTAATAGGTTCCCAGAGGAGCAGCTGCATCAGTATGTTTCAAAGTTGGACTTGCTCACCTTGAGCAGAATCAACTTCCTGATGCATTATCATGTTTTGATGAAGCATTCTTGGCTCTGGCTAAGGATAACTCTCGTGGTGCTGATATTAAAGCCCAAGCAACCATCTGTGCTCAGTATAAGATTGCAGTTACTTTGCTTCAGGTGCTATAAATTGTACTGGAATTTCCTTTTCTGGACTTCCTATTCTATCTACTGATGTTCACAGATCCTAAATTACTCTAAAGCTGACAGCCCGAGTTCCTAACCCAAGTAATGCTTGAAAACCATGTGTACAGGAAATTTCTAGGCTGCAGAAAGTACAAGGCTCAAGTGCACTCAGTGCAAAAGATGAGATGGCAAGACTGTCACGACATCTGGGTTCTTTACCTCTTCTGGCAAAGCATCGAATAAATTGCATTCGAACAGCCATTAAACGTAACATGGAAGTGCAGAATTTTGCTTATGCCAAGCAGATGCTTGAACTCCTCCTTTCCAAAGCTCCACCAAGCAAGCAAGATGAATTAAGAAGCCTGGTTGACATGTGCGTTCAGAGGGGTTCATCCAACAAGTCCATTGACCCTCTGGAAGATCCTTCTCAATTCTGTGCTGCTACACTCAGCCGTCTGTCAACCATAGGATATGATGTTTGTGATCTCTGTGGGGCCAAATTTTCTGCCCTCTCAACCCCTGGCTGCATTATCTGTGGTATGGGCAGCATTAAAAGATCAGATGTGATTGCAGGGCCTGTAGCTTCTCCATTTGGCTGAGATCCGGAAAACTCGGTAGATTCAGTCTCCCAGTCCAAATGAATTTGCTGCCATGAAGTGTTTGGGGAATGTTGAAGCCACTTGATTGTGGACAAGATACCACCAATGCCATTTCCGGTGCATATTTACTTGTATCATTGATTTGTTTGTATTTAGGATTTGATTCCCTTGTCCCATGTCTCTCATTTATGCTTTCAATTTTTTTACAGAATCACTATCTCATTGTCTATGGACATTCCATTACCTCCATAGCAGGTCGTTAATGTAAAACCAATTTGCAATTTTGTAGAGAAAGATATAATCCATATTGTTTCTAGTGGTGAGGTTTGATTATGAAATGGGAAGTTCTATCCTTTTTCAAGAGTGAGAACTATTAGTGTTGTAACTATGAATACCTTCACTGAGCTGTGGCAAACTTTGTTGGGTAGAATGGTTTACAACTTACAAATTTTGAAATTTATTGCTGCAAAAATTATATGGTGCAGAAATGTGAATCAACGGGAACTGAGGATGTAGAGAAATCCTTGGAAATAAGATATGCGGAAAAGTTGGGATTCAGAAAATAGAATAGCTGCTGGCAAGATGTACTTCACGAGGTTTAACGACCCCATAAAGACTTACTGCCAGCAGATTAATTGGAACTTCCTACATTTTTCATAGCATTACATGTCAAATAGCAGGGAGCTGGTTGTGGAATTTTCCCACTAACTTCTAGTTGCAAATGTTCTTACGGCATGTTGGGTACACCAAAAGAAAGAAAATGAAATTTTATTTCTAGATTGATGTTTCAGAATTCTAGTACTTCTTTTTGATATATTCATGTAAATAAGAATTACAATTTTATTTTTATATTTGGTTTAGTACCAAAAATAAAATTAAAAAAAAAAAAGACCTCACTAATAAGTATGGCAAGAGGTTTTATATTATTTAGAAAATAGTGGAATAAATAATTGGGATATCCTTAAAAGAATATTAAATACTTACATTTTTTAATTAAATTTTTCTTAATTATAGTGCCACACAAAAATGAACAATCATTTTTAGATTGAGAAAGTATTATATAAAAATAGTTATTATTATTAATTTTATATTTCTAAATGATGGTTTAATATTAGTATTATTCCTTACTGTAGGTTAAAAATTTCCAATAATAACTA
>CATIWF010027647.1:0-55000 GCA_949630135.1 Balakata baccata
AATTAAGTTTGTTAATTAATTTTTATGTAATTTATTAATTATGATATTAATTATATTAATTACATAAAAATTACAACTTAAATATATAATAATATTAATTAAATATAAATCTATTGATTAAAAATTAAGCAAATTTTAATTGAATAGATCAAATTTTATATTTATTTGTTTGGCATGTAATCAACTTAATTACTTTTATATTTCTCACTAATCCTTTTACATGTGTACCTCATCTTTTTCCATCTTTCCTTATTTTTTCCATCTTCTTCTCCCTCCTCCTGTTTCTTCTTCTTCCTTCATCTTCTTCCTTCCTTTCATTTCTTCTCTTTTTTCCTTCACCTTTTTCCCTCATAATCTTTTCAAAAAAATGAAATATGCATAAAATATGATGTCTTTCCTGCGATTTCACAATTTTTTTTAAGAAACAGTAATAATGCTGTGGCTACAGTGCCACGTCAAATCTAGCGTTCTACTATTAATAACGCCAATATTTCCACCATTTTGATGCTCGATTGGAGTTCCACTAGCCTCCATCATTTTGTCTGTTCTATATTTTACGCTATTTTGGTGATGGATTGAAGATGATCTAATACTCATCCTAATATACGAATGTCTTTATGTTGGTCATACTTGTACACATACATCAGATATAACGGTTATAACGTTAAATAATTTTGATTTCTTCATTAAAAATAATTAAAATTTGTGTAGAATTTAGTGTCACATAATACTCATATAACCTACATATAACATATATATAATGTGCTTGTTGTGGCAGAACCAAAATAATGTGTGAGATGTGTAGGGATTAATATCATATACCATAAAAATAACCTAATATAGCCTTCTTATAATATACAAACACAATATATGATATTTGGCATTAAAATATTTAATACAAGAACAACACATTATTTGTTTTATTCAGTCTTACTCCATTGATATTATAATGTTCTATGTTAAAAACTATTATATTCCTCAATATTGAATCAATAAATTATTAAATCACATCTTTATATTCAATACAACAATTTAATCATTAAATCCATCATTTTAGTTGATGATTTTCCATTCATATTGCATTCTTTGTGTCTATTCATGTCAATTATATGAAACTAAAAAAAAGCATAAGATATTACCTTTAAATTTTTATTTTTGAGTTATTGTTGATATTCTTTTGTTTGGTTATAGATATCAGAAATTTATAGTATTTGAAGGTTTGATGTTGATAAAACAATATTTTTTCATAACTCTGCAATTTTTAATCATTAGAAACAATTTATGGTGACGTTATTTTAATCAATTTCATAATTGGTTCCTTGATTTAAAGAATTTAAAGTAATCTATATTTTAAAATAAGTAACTACTTCATTATCTAAAAGTGGAAGGAGGTATTTTGAGAAAACAATTTTGTTCGATGAGGGAGAATGGGGTAGCTTTTGTCTTGTAGATATTTCAATAATTAAGTAATCTAATAGAATGATTTGTGTAAAAAACTTCTTTTTATATATTAAATGGGTTAATAGGTGGGTTAGAGTTAAATGACTATGAGTATCTATATAATAAATTAAATGGGCTAATGAGTTGTAAACAATCCAATCCATACCCACTTTAATCCACCTATTTGCCATCTCCAGCCTTAGGTGATGACCAAACTCACTAAAATCTTTGGAATTCTCTCTCCAAAATCTCTTAGTATGTGTACGTCCTTTGCTTACCATCTTTCTGTAACAACATAATGCCTTTCATTTTTTTCCTTTTTCTTTTATTATTATCACTATTTAATTCTTTAAGCAATTATTTTTTATTAATAATACTATATCGAAGAATTTGTGCAATATCTAAATTTTCTCTCCTTCCTTTTCAGTATCTATAAATAACTATTATTAAATTAAATTATAAGATTATATTAACTTATTATTTATATTAATTAATAAATAAATAATCCAAAAATTAAAAAATTAAAAAATGAGATAAAAAAAGCCATAAAAAAACAAACCAACGATATAGAAACTTAGAAAGCATAATAATTAAAAAAAATTATAGATACAATAACTCATTTCATTCATAACTCCAACATCAAGAGTCTGGCAAACTCAAAAATCCAAAAGCAAAGTCTTAAAATAAAAAGGTAAGCGCATAAAATAATAGATCTACAAATAGACTGGTAACACTAAAAGAAAAAGATGAAAGGGATGAACATTTTTCCAAATTCGAATTGGACTACTCCAAAATCTAAATTAGCTTCTCCCAAAAAATTAAAAAAAAAAAGATAACTAATCATAGAGCTGCATAGAAAGATAACATCAAAAAGTAAAACACTAACAGAGGAAGTATACATGCGATATTGGATACATGAGATCAATTGAGCAGATATCCAAAATATAAATAACCAAATACCTAAAAAAAAAATTAAGAAGTAATGTTAGATTTAGATGGAAAATATAATTGTTTAAACCAAATTTTTGTAGGTCCATGGGATTGGGGCCCAAGCCCATTACAAGTAATAGAGCTAAGTCCATAAAGAACTAAAACAGTTCATAAAGAAATAAAACAGTTTAAGGAGTCATATATTTTGAGAAAACAAAAATTTTCCTAGAGAGTAGGATGGTTGAAGAGAAAGTGGCAGATAGAAAGTTGATATTGTGTAAAGTGAAGCAGTTATAGAGAATGTAGAGAAAATGAGAAAGATGGCCAATAGTTACTTCTTGGCTTTGATGCTATATGAAGGAAGATTATTCATATAGAAAGGAGCCAATCATCAACCAATCAACAATCAAACACTCAGCAACAACTCAATTTTAGTTAAATTTTATCAAGTTTCAATTAGCATTAGTCTTATTTTAGCTTTAGCTTCAGTCATTTTAGCTTTAATTCAACTCATTGTACACAGGTTCAATTTTTATTACTGTCAATATTATTTGCCCAACATTTCAATTCAATTTCAGTGGTAATCAAATTTAAGCGTATTGTCAATGAAACTTAGGAACTCAGAATCATCATATTATAAGTCATCCTTAGGGGCAATTCTTGTTTTAGTTTGGAAAATGTTTAAATTTTCCTAGCACGCTTGCACTCATCATATTTTTGCAGCAACATCATTTTTTGGCATGCTCAGTGAGACCTATTTGATTGTTACCACATGCCTATTGAAACCATAAGTAAGAAAGCTATGGAGTATTAGGGCTCAAGATCTATTGCTCCAATAGGAGAATAGGAAAAAAAAAGTTCCACTCAATGAGGAACATATTGAAAATTTGACATTTCCTTAACAGGCTGAAGAGGGAGAAGGAATCAAGAGTCTAATAGGACTACAAATATCAAGTAACAGTCCAATTAGTCCACTTATTAATGCTGCTTACTCTGATGTGTTCATAACTTTGTCTAAGAAAATAAAAAATCATTAGGTTGATGTCTTTCAAAAGCTTGAAGCCTGCATAGTTGAACATTTGAATCAAGTAGCGAAGCAAGCAAAGAACCAGGCTAGGGCCATTATTGAAGAGTTAACTCAGCAATCCAACTCCCAGGAGAAGTTAGTGGTTGAATCATGGAAGAATCTAAGCAACAGGTGATTGCACCAAAGTAGGACTTTATGTTTGTGCCTACCAGACAATCATTTGCTGAACTCAAGGGGCAGTACTCTGGGATGAAAAACTGTGAAGCATGTGATTTCCACTGCTCACAGTCTCAGGTTGAGGCAAGGAACTCTCCTTCTCACTTAAGGGAAGAAAAGTCTCCTAGTACTGGAGCTGGAGACCGCATCGGAGCAAAAACCACTTTATGAAGGTTCTTTCACATACCAACCCCGATAATCAACTTGGAATTTATGAGGAACTACTACCTTAGTTGGAGGCTCGGGAGGCAATCCACATATGCCTTACAAATCAAGTATGAACAAAGAGCCACACCCTCTTTTGCCTTTCATGAAGGTATATGCACCAACACCAGTAAATATGGAGGCAGTAAAGGATATAGTTCAAGAACTCTACGAGTCTGGCCTCATACAGATAGGCCGCCTTGAATTTTATAAGCCATAACCAGACATGATTGGTCATAAGATTCCCTATTCGAAGGGATACAGAATACTAGAATTCACATTATTCTTTATATCTACTGGAGAATCGACACTAGAACATATAGCCAAGTTCATTTTTCAATTCGAGGAGTTAGCCAACTATGAGAACTTCCCCTCCTACAAGCTCAAGTTGTTTCCCAATTCCGTAATAGGCATTGCCTTTACTTGGTATTCACTACCCAAGAATTATATACTAATTTGACAGGAAATAAAGAGACAATTTGTTACTCAGTTCTATAGGGCTAAGCTAGAGATTTGTATAGTTGAGCTCTTTAGGGTAACTCAGAGAAGTGGGGAAAGTGCTGATCTATACATTGCAAGATTCAAGAAAGTGAGGAATCACTGTAAAATCCACTTGCCTGAGACAGAAAATGTTAAAATAGCTTAGAGAGGCCTTGACATAAAGTTAAGGAAGAAATTCTAAGGAATGGAGTTTAGAAATTTCTACTAATTGGCTACCAAAGTCTTTGAGTATGAAGAGCTCCTCAAAGAGATAACCCTAAAAGGAAAGCGACTCTAAGCACATATTGTCAAGAGGTAATACCTGAAGTTGTCATTACTGACTTGATTAACACTGGTTCCTATATATGCCCTATGCTAGTAAAGAAAATTCTAGACTTGTGGAAGAAAAACCAAGCCTCAAATAATCAACCATTATATATTTTTCAAGTGTTTAAGATTAAAGAGATATTTGATTTCTTAGTCATCAATTTTTCTCCTAAGTACCAAGCACCATCTAAGGAGGAACTAAGGGGTAAGACCTATCGTAGTATTACGACTCATAGAACCCTAGCACTAACTCTTGTTGGATTTTTAGAAATGTGATGCAGGAATGAATCAATAAAGGAATACTAAAGTTCTTTGAGAAGAAGGAGACCATGGTAATTGTTGAAGATCCATTTCCTCCTTTGGCTTTAGTGAACAGAGCAATTTTCAATCTTATATCTTTTTTGGATCATAAGAAAATAAGAGGAAATGAAAGGTTAGCACCTAATCCAAAAATTCAAAATATTTGGATTCCCAAAAAAATTTCTCATACAGGAAAACCCAAGAATTTAGATGTAAAGGATGAGGGATTAGGGTTATATCAGTCTGATTCCTGAAAGAAATGTTCTAAGGAGTAGCCACTCACTAGGGCATAAAAGGAGGGATCAGGCCTACCTAAGCCTATTACTGAAAGGAATGTTCTAGGGAGCAGTCACTCACTAAGGCATAGAAGGAGGAATATGGCCTACCTAAGGCCGATTCTTGAAAGAGATACGCTGAGGAGCAGTCACTCATTAAGGAGAAAAATGACTATTTCAATCTCATCTTCCATAAGGCAGCAACTACTTGAGGAGCACTAAAGCTCTAGGAGGCATTCAATACTGGAAGTTATTGAAAAAAGGACGCCCTTTAGAATAAGGTTTATTATGCCACCCCCAGTAACAGCAAGCCAATAGTGGCACAAAGTCTAGCACAAAAAATTTCCCTAAAAACTAATAAGAATTCAAAAAAATTAGGTTGCAAAGGCATAGAGCAACTAAGAAAAGACAACTGATGAAAAGTAAGGAGCAAAGATGATAAACTCAACAACAAAGGAAATAGAGAACGAACTAACTCAAACTGCCTTCCTAATTGCTCACTAAGGGCAAAAAAGTGACACTGAGCTAAATAGGTTTTTGTTTTATTAGTTGGCTTAAAGGCTACTATATCAACAAACAAAAATATTTTCATATTGTCTTGTACCTATGAAAATTAATTAATAAAGTAGGCCCTAGGGCCACTCTTCTTTAGCTTTAATTAAAATTCATAGATAGTTCACAACCATTAATTAAACAACAAAGCAGACCTAGAGGTAGGCCTAGTGCCTCCTTGATCCACTAATGCAAATGCATGGTTGTGGTACCTTCTGTGAAAGTGTTCAGTAATACGTCAAGCATCAGTAAAGCCAGTATAATGCCACCTTAATTCACCAATGCATATGCATAACTGTGGTTCTTTTTGTGCAAGTGTTCTGTATTCTCAATCAATCAACTTATCATATCAAGCCCAAGCATATCACATTGAGTTAACTCCCTATGAGCCACAATAGGCTTCACAAGCAATACTTAAGGGAAGCAAACCAGTCTCAAGGCAAACAAAGCTCATCATCAGCATTACCTGGAGGATGAAGATGTCATCTGTGTCTTTGAACCAAAAGGAAGAGTCTTGCCAAACATCCTAAAAATTCTAGGTATTTGATTCTACTCCTTATATGCAAAGATGTAGCTGATGCCTAGATATTCACTAGTTATAAAGCAAAGCCAAATAAATTCTAGACAATCCATAGACCAAATTCCCCAATAGGATTTAGGCCAAAAACCTTTCTTTTCATTATCCATTAACCAACAAATGTGAAATTTGCAAGTTTCAGGCTATAATATATTCATTTCAACCTAGAGACTAAGCAAACATTAGGGAAATTTATCTATATTCTTCAAAAAAACCTCACCATACCCATTCCATAGGGCGAATTAAATTGTTTTGGCTAAAATTCATCACGAACAAGTTCAAAAAATTCTTTGCCAAAGAAAGTCTAGTCCTGTCACACTGCAGATCCAACGGTACAGATACTGTATCAAGAAAGCAAAAGGATGAAGATTTGCCTCTAAGTTTCTTTCTAGTGTGAACTTAGGGGAAGAATTTTCCAATGGGTAGCTTAATCATAGATGTAGAAAGATGAGGACTATTTGCTGTAAGAAATCACCAAAGGTATATGCAAGAAATATTTTCAAAGCTTTACCCAGCAAATTTTCTCAAAAAGCCATAGTAATTTCAAGAGATTGAAAGCTTACTTATTGAATACCAAGCTCTTGGAGTATAATTTGACAAAGGCCGGGAGCAAGGAGGTTGGGCTGGCAAGATGAGCGACGACGGCATGGGTCCAGATGGCTGTGTTCTGTTAATGAGTTCCCTTGGGTAGCTCTCATTTTCGGCGTTGGGCTGTGGGTCTTGCACGAAGGGGGCCTTCTTATCTTCAGCCATATTTTCTTAGCATGCGAAGGGGCTCTAGGTGTTTGGGCTTCATGGAAGGCATCGGTGATGTGCTTAAATTAAGTACTCGCAAGAGCACGAACCAATTGTAGAATGGCAAAACACTCCCGAGGTCGATCTCTCAAGGAACAGTTCAGCTTAACTCTTAACTACCTTAAATTGTCAATGGAAACACAATGATGCAACTAAACATTCTATTCAGTTTTGATGACGTGAAGATTAAACTAATGAATATTGAATAAATTTACTAAGAGACAAACTAAGTTGATTTAATTACTTATGAGATTTAATTAGGCATTTAGTTCACACATTAGTTGTAATTCTTATCCCCCAATTCCATAAAGCATAATGAATCAAGATTCCTACGGCTTTCACCTTAAGTCGCTAACTATCCAAGTTAATGGCGTAATTAACTTTCAACCCAATTTTTAGGACAAGTTATAGATGGTTCATCTAATAACTCACCTTTAAGATATCAATTCTAAATTAAATGGATGGCGGTCAATCTTACATTCAACTTAAAATTTTACGAGCATAATTAAAGATGAAAAGAATCAAATATCATTAAAAATTAAAGAGTAAGTTCATATATCCTAATGGCTACTAAATACCTAACAAAAACTTTAACCAAGCACGGCTTTAACCATTGTTAAATTAATTCCAAGGTTAAAAATAAACAAGCTACAATAGAAAAAAAAAGAAAAGAATGGAAATTGAAACTCCCTTGAACTTGATTAGCTTGAACCTCCTTTGGATGGTTGGTCTCTAATCCTCAAAAGCTCCAAACTTTACAACTTCAATGGTGAATAACCCCTAAAACATAATCCACAATAATGAAGCAAGATGTGTGGCTTCCAAGGTCTCTTCCACCACCCAAATCTCCACAAAAACAATGCAAAAGTGTAGAAAATTTCAGAACTCCTCAAATCAGCCCCCAAAATGTATTTTAAACTCTAGGAAATCTAAGATGAGTTCTACTCTAATTGGGACTTACTTTTCCACTCTCAAATGTAACAAATAATTACAAACTTTTATCTTTAACCAATCAGAATTAGAGTCTTTAAAATGGGCCCACATTGCTGCAATGTAGAGTTCCATTCGTACAAGATTTTAAAATTCCAGAAATCCACACGGTCGTGTGGATTTGTCTTCCTTTCTTCATATCTGCATCCACACTCTCGTGTTAGAATGCCTTCCGTATGGATCTACACTCCCAAGCTTTAAATCTGCACGCCTGTGTGGATATGGTGAGAGTGTTAATCCACACTCTCGTGTGGATTTGTTTTCCATCCAAATGCTCAAATCATCCAATTAGAGTAAAACTTCTCGCTTTCCTCCATTTTTCCTACATCAAAAGATAACACTAAATTACATATTTTCCCAATAATAAACATAAATTAAAGGCATAAAAATACACAATTTAATATAGAAAACACTATAAAATATGAACTGATCAGTTGGTTAGGAGAAAGCTTGCTTATATCGGTGGGAATTTAAAGCTTTAGGTAGAGGCGGTTGAAGGAGCTTGAACCTCGCACTGATTGGGTCTCTTCAGTATCGCGTGCTATGGCCTTGTGGTGTGAGTGGCTGGCGATGGTGTGATGGTGTTAATAGAGATAGAGGTGTGATTATTGTGGGTAAAACTCTTTTCACTGAAATATATGAGAGGAAGATGAATCTTATGAAGAGGTTGAAGAAAAAGAGAAAAAGTTGGGTTTTATAGGATTAAAATCTTTGGGTTTTGGAAAAGGAAAGGAGGGAGGTTTAAATTTTGAATTTAATTGGGGTTTTCTCTTGGAGAATGAGTCTTTGGCTTCTCCAATACTCTAATTTAGTTTTCTCCCAACTTTGGAACTCTAAGTCTAGAGAGGAGAAAAGAACTTTGGGCTTCGTGATAAACCATAAAGTCAAGAAGCCTAGAGAGTTTGGCTAATTTATATTTATACAGCTATGACCCATGGCCATACTGTATGTAGAGGACAATTGTCTACATCAGATTTTTGTAGGTCCATAGGGTTGGGGTCCAAACCCATTACGGGCAATAGATCCTAAGTCCATAAAGAAATAAAAGCATATCGTAAAAAAATAATGCAGTTCAAGAAGTCAAATATTTTGAACAGATACAGAAAAAATCCCTAGGATGGTTGAAGAGAAGTAGAAGATATGAAGTTTGATAATGTGGAAAGTAGAGCAGTTATAGAAAATGTAGAGAAAATGGGTAAGATGGCCGACATTCACTTTTTTGGCTTTGATACTATATGAAGGAAGATCATTAAGAGAAAGGAGCCAATCATCAACTAATCAACAATCAAACATTTAGTAATAACTTAATTTCAGTCAAATTCTAGCATGGTTGTAAAATTCGGATCCACTGATCAGACTGGAAAAACCATAAACTGGTCATTTGATCAGTTCGATGAGCCAAATGGATTCCAAATTTTACACGCACTGAGTGGAAAATGTTCAAATGACAAAAGTGTACGGGCGTGGGATTCGATCTTGGAACTTCAAGGTAAAAATTCCACATTTTGGCCAATGCACCACACAACTATTTTGAAAGTAGAATGCAAAACATTTTTATATAGTAATTCTAGTTATTATTTTATATTTTGATAATTTTTCTTATAAATTATCTTACAATTATTTAATTTTTATAAAAAAATATTATTTTTATTGAAAAACGAAGACGTGATGTATTTTAAATTTTTTAAAAGTTATAATCTATTTTAATTTTAAAAAACTTAAAAAGTACATAAATAAATAATTTTTGTTGTTCTATTTATTTAATAACTATAATTATGGATATCATTAGACAAACATTATTTTGAACATATGTGAAATATGCCTAGTATAAGTAATCTTAACATTATACCATGCATGAAATAGATCGAATATTGTACTTTAAAAAGAATTTTATTATTAGTTCAATCCCTTGATCTTTTATCTTTTCCAGTTTGATGATCGGACTAAGTTTGATAATCTTGAATTCTTGCAAGTTTCAACCAGCATCAGTTTTATTTTAGCGTTAACTTCAGTTATTTTAGCTTTAATTCAGCTCATTATCGCTCATTAATTTTATTTTCATTAGTAAAATTATTTTTTTCAGCATTTGCCTTCATTCAAGATTTATTTTCTTCAAAATCTCAATTGCTCACTAATTTAATTTTTATTACTGTCAATATTAATTGCTTAACATTTCAATTCAATTACAGTAGTAGCTAAATTTAAGCATACTGTAAAAAAAACTTAAAAACTCACAATTATTATATTAGAAGTTATCCTTAGATGCAATTTTCATTTTAGTTTAGAAAACACTTAAATTTTTCCAGCAGACTTGCACTCATCATATTTTTGCAGCAATGATAAAAAATAAAAAATAAAAAAAGAGGGTGGAAGTAGTGAGGAATGGTGAAGAGAATTGGAAAGGCAAATAGATACCTTTTAAAGTTAGAGATTAGGTTAAAGTCAAAATAGGTTTGAGTTGGGTACAATCAATAAAGTACATCATTTTTTAAGATGCGTGAATTGTGATTATGAGATGTGTAGGATATACAAATAATTTTGTTAGTATGAAATTTTACAGTTCATTTGCATAATTCACCACTACATCGTTTCCAATATGGCAAACTGTCAGGTTAGTGTAACACGCTGTTTTACGTCGAGTAATCGAAAAAAAAAAAAATCAAATACGACGTCGCACTGCTCATGTGTTCTGCTAAAAGAATAAAATTGGAATAAACTTGACTTTTAATATAAAATTAAGAATAGGTTTTTTTTATAAGATAAAAAATTAAAAATAGTTAATAATATCATTTAGAGATATTGGAATATTCTTGGTGCCAAAGTCAAAATACTCTCTTCAAGTTGCCCACCTATTGTTGAATTAACAACATATTATTGCATATATTTCCTCAGGATGTAAATGTGAGAACATTTTTCTTATTATTTAACTATATAATATGAATATAATTCTTTTGCTATATAATAAAGACAAAATCATTTGTTTTAAATTGATTAAGCAAAGTAAATATATTAATTGAGCAGAATTCTCTTGCACCATAAAATTATTATGATGAATGATCACAAAGAAATTCAAATATAAAATTTCTTTAATTATTTTAAATAAAAACATGAATCAATTATAACTAGATAGTTGATAAAAAAAATAAATGATAAAAAATATTTTTAGTTTTTAATAAAATTTGGTTTATTTATAAAAGAGTGAAATGTGAAAAAGAAAAAAAAATCGAAGACTACAAAATAAAAAGAAAAAGAAAAGCGAAAACTGCCTTTTTTACTGTTGTCTGGTTTCTAGTTTGAAAGATTTCAACTTTCAGAGTTGAATTTTGTATCTATGAAAGTGGTGCAGTAAACTCTCCCCATTTCCAGCCTCATGTCTCTGGGGCTATGTTGCCCATCTTTTACAGTTAACACTGTTCTCACCGTATAAGCAAGAACGACAGTACCAAAGGAACTTCTTTTATCTCTTTCTTCAACAGCTGGAGAAGGGAAGGAACTGCAATTGAAGTTACCAGGTGGTAATGGCGGGCAACGATTGGATTAACGGCTACCTCGAGGCCATACTTGATGTGGGTCCTGGCCTCGATGACGCTAAATCATCTCTACTCCTCAGAGAAAGAGGAAGGTTTAGCCCTACTAGGTATTTCGTCGAACAGGTTATCACCGGATTTGATGAGACCGATCTCCATCGTTCCTGGGCTCGAGTATGTATATCTACTTCGGTTGTTTTCTTTTGATTTTTACGTAGAAGCAAAATTATGGTGGTTTTTTTGTGTGTCTGTGATGGCTTCTTGATGTTGGAAGTACAGGCTCAGGCGACAAGGAGTCCGCAGGAGAGGAACACTAGATTGGAAAATATGTGTTGGAGGATTTGGAACTTAGCTCGTCAAAAGAAGCAGGTTGATTTTTTTTTAACTATCTATCTGTTTGGATTTTTATTCTCTTGACGGTTTCTGGCTTTTATTTTAACAATTGATCTCTAGAGTTTCATAGTGTATGAATCTGTTATCCTTCAATGGTTTATTCTGAATTCATAGTTGTGGGGTTAATGAGTTAATGGACTGACTGTTTAGTCTATATTTTTTCTCCCTAGGGAAGGAGGTTAATTATCTGCATGGCAAATGTTCAAATTACTTTGTTTTCTGATTAAATCCATGTTTCTTAATCTTCTTCCTTTTTTTATAACATTGAGAATTTTCTTTCTATAGTTTTTTCAGTTAGCCGTATATTTTTGAATCTTCAAATTTCCATATCTAATTGTGATGGAAGAAACCATATTCTGGTCTTAGATTTTTCTATTCTGATCGCATATGCATACCTAGTGAATTATTGTATTTATTTTGGCAGCTTGAGGGAGAGCTTGCCCAGAGAAATGCTAAACGGCGTTTTGAACGTGAAAGAGGCCGCAGAGAAGCGACAGCTGATATGTCTGAAGATTTATCAGAGGGAGAAAAAGGAGACACCGTGGCTGACGCATCAGCACATGGTGATAGCAACAGAGGCAGGCTGCCTAGAATCAATTCTGCTGATGCAATGGAGGTGTGGGCCAGTCAACAGAAGGGCAAAAAGCTATACATTGTATTAATAAGGCATGAACTGAACTTGGTTCTCTACAAGTTTAAATGTCATCACAAACAGGATTGCCAAGTGTTTAGTTCGCATCACAGTACTTGTTATGGTTCTGTTTTATATAGACTTGCGTTTTTCTGTATCTGGTAGGAAGTTTGTGATCTGTCTAAACATCAGTTCAATAGTTGCGGCAAGGAAGTTGTATAGGATATTAAACATGTCCTGATTATGATGTTATAGGATATATAGTATGAATTTTCCACCGTGCAAGTTGACCGTGTATTATTGTTTTTAACAAGTAATATGCATGCAGCCTGCATGGTCTAATACGAGGTGAAAATATGGAGCTTGGACGTGATTCTGATACTGGTGGTCAGGTAGCATTTTATCTAAGTTTTTGTTTGGTATGCTTATGTATGGAATGGCTTTCAATTTCTGGTTATATGATCTTTATACAAGACAACAAATGATCTAGGGGTTTTATTCTTTTAGGTTAAGTATGTTGTGGAACTTGCAAGGGCTTTGGGCTCAATGCCAGGAGTCTATCGAGTTGATTTGTTAACTAGACAAGTGTCATCACCAGAGGTAGATTGGAGTTATGGTGAACCAACAGAGATGCTGACTCTTAGAAACTCAGAAGATTTTGAGGATGAGATGGGGGAGAGCAGTGGTGCCTATATAGTTCGTATACCTTTTGGACCAAAAGATAAATATATTCCTAAAGAATATTTGTGGCCTCACATCCCTGAATTTGCTGATGGTGCGCTTAACCACATAATTCAGATGTCTAAAGTTCTGGGAGAGCAAATTGGTAATGGGAAGCCAATCTGGCCTGTTGCCATCCATGGACATTATGCTGATGCTGGAGATTCTGCTGCTCTTCTATCTGGTGCTTTGAATGTGCCGATGCTTTTCACTGGCCACTCGCTTGGCAGAGATAAGTTAGAACAGCTACTGAAACAAGGCCGACTATCAAGGGATGAAATTAATTCTACATACAAAATAATGCGTCGAATAGAGGGTGAGGAGTTCTCTCTTGATTCTTCTGAGATAGTCATAACAAGCACTAAACAGGAGATTGATGAGCAGTGGCGTTTGTATGATGGTTTTGATCCAATACTGGAGCGCAAACTGCGGGCAAGAATCAAGCGTAATGTGAGCTGTTATGGCAGGTTCATGCCTCGCATGGCTGTAAGTATTCAATTGACTTTTTTCATTTTTAAACTTAATTTGAATAATCTTAGGCTCCAAATACTTTGTGAAAGATGCTGTATAAACTGTTTCTCTTTTTGTGCTTTTTCCGGTTTTTGAGGGCACATAAGCAAACAGAAAATCATAATCCTTCTAAATGGCTTAATTTTTTTCGCAGAAAATTATTTTCAGGACTTTTACAAGTTCGTAAGGAAACTGTGTAAACACATGCCCACAAGTATACCAGTACAGCAAATCATTGTTGATTGTCACAGCTCTTGTTCTTCCCTTATTTATAAATTTTTTTCTCATACGCTTTTATAAGAGATAAATATAGCCAAATCAAGTGCTTGCTTTGGTAGAGTTCTTTGTTTTTTTACACTCTGCTGTGTTGCTTGTTAATGGAATAAATATTAAAATTTGTAATGCTGTCCAGATAATTCCTCCTGGAATGGAGTTTCATCATATTGTCCCCCAAGAAGGTGATATGGATGGTGAAATAGAAGGAAATGAAGACCATCCTACTTCTCCGGATCCACCAATCTGGTCTGAGGTTCTAATTTTCTCTTTTATTATTTTTTTTTCTTAACTTGGATGAATCTTCAACAGCTAGCCCGCACATTGTGCCTTCTTTAAGTAAAATGCATTGAGGAAATTTAGTGCTTTGACTAATATGCTTCAAGCCAGTATTGGTTTTCCCATATTTAATGCAATGTCAAGTTTATGTTAATTTAATTTATGTCTTTTGTTATGCAGATAATGCGCTTCTTTACAAATCCTCGTAAGCCTATGATACTTGCCCTTGCTAGGCCAGATCCTAAGAAGAACATCACTACTTTGGTTAAAGCATTTGGAGAATGTCGTCCATTGAGAGAGCTTGCTAACCTTGTGTGTTTAGGCACATAATTAGATTTGTTTTCTTTGCTGTTTTGTTCATCTTATCTAGAATTTTCCTCTTCCTACTTTCTTTCTTTCTTTCTTTCTTTTACAGACACTAATTATGGGTAACCGAGATGGGATTGATGAAATGTCAAGCACAAATGCCTCTCTCCTTCTTTCAGTTCTGAAGCTTATTGACAAGTGTGATCTGTATGGGCAAGTTGCATACCCTAAACACCACAAGCAGTCTGATGTCCCCGACATTTATCGTCTAGCAGCAAAAACAAAGGTATGCCTTGTAGTATGCAGGTATGGTGAAACCTTTCTTTGTTTTGTTTCTTTTTCGCCCTAATATTGGTTTTATGAACATCCAATAGTGTGCACTGTTTTCTTGCATAGCTTTCCGTCTACAATTTTTTCTTTGCTGCCTGTTATTCACTTATTTGATAAATTTACACTTTAATTTTCAATGTTATAATTAACAATTGAGAATTTCCCTAATGTCTACTTTTGTATTGCTATAATTTCTATTCTTGGTTATTTTACATGTTCAGCAAAATACATTTAACTGGGGCAACTGGTGTGCTAAACAAAAAGTTCACATTTTAGTCCAAAAGTAAGGCCAGTTCAACTAACAAATTTTGCAAACATGACATTGAAGGCTAGGTCGCTAGAGTATGATTATAATCATGAAGCATAACAGGTCAACGCAATATGCGCATTAAGATGGTGTTGTTAACTGATTACTTACACATGTTGCATACTGTGGGTGAAATACATGGCGGTCTGTGTCTATTTACATATATTCTTATGTTATAGATATCCTGATTCCTGGATCAAATCTCTATAAAGTTGACACTATATCTGAGTTCTGTGTGTTTTATCCTGGATATTTGCAACTTATGCTTTGGTAAGTCTTCAGTTGTACCCTTGCATCAACGGCTGGTGTAATTGCTGTAAGTTTTGTCATAATCATGGTCCATATATGTGGCCAACTTAGTCTGTCAAGATCTCTGTCTCCCAATCATAAATCAATTGGAATTGTGTATTTACAATATCTCATTCTGTTTGGGAACTCATGCAGGGAGTTTTCATCAATCCAGCTTTCATTGAGCCATTTGGGCTCACTTTGATTGAGGTACTCTTACTGACATAATGTGAAGTTTCTCTTTTGTGTTGATTTTGATAGGCTTACGCTATTTTTTAACTAATCTATTGACACCACACCTTAATAATTGCTTAAAAGTTGAAGTAGATAAAATTTCCCTTTAACATTATTAATAGATATTTATGCTACTAGTGTCAAGTCTCCCCCCTATCGCACAATTTTTTGAAAAGTCATCACTTCAAACATTCACTTATTTCCTGACAAAGAGGACAGGGAATTGAAAATGGAAGTTAACCAAGAGCTAAACTGTATTGGAATTGTCCTGTTATGTTTTTCCATTGCTTTGAGCGACTTTCTCCTTCAATATATCGTTAGGATATAGACTTTTGTGCCTGCAAATGAAGTTCCATTGGTTTAAGAGATAAGTAAAAGTCTCTGTGGTTGTAAAAAGTGGTTTTTATCTATGTTTAAGAGATTGAAGATGGTCTATTGGATTTTTTTCCTGTAACTTTCCTCAGTACGGGATGGTTTTGGAAGGCAACTGGTATAAGTGATGGTTTGACAATACTGCATTTTTAAATTGCAAGGAAGTTGAGAAGGAAAGGTGAAACACGAAATAAATACTTATATTCTCTCTCTGTTCAACAATTTTAATCCTCTTAATCTTATGAAATAAGTAAGCTCTGGTTCTGGTCATAAAGCTGTGGAATAACCATGGTCTGCTTAATATTCATGACCTTCGTTTACCCTTTTGTTCTGCAGGCTGCAGCTCATGGTTTGCCCATTGTTGCCACAAAAAATGGAGGCCCAGTAGACATACATCGGGTATGTCTTCACTTTGAAATATATTACTAAAAATAATCAGGTGTCTCTGTTGGATATGAATCTCTAATGTTGATCAAACTTATATATGCAGGTACTTGACAATGGTCTTCTTGTTGATCCTCATGATCAACAATCTATTGCTGATGCCCTTTTAAAGCTTGTTGCTGACAAGCAGCTCTGGGCAAAATGCCGACAAAATGGGTTGAAGAATATTCACCTTTTTTCATGGCCAGAGCACTGCAAAACTTATCTATCACGAATAGCCAGTTGCAAACTAAGGCATCCAAAATGGGAAAAAAGTAATGATGGAGCTGATACTTCAGATTCAGATTCACCAGGGGATTCCTTGAGGGACATACATGATATATCTTTGAATTTGAAATTCTCATTGGATGGGGAAAAGAGTGGAGCTAGTGGTAATGATTATTCGTTAGAATCTGAAGGAGATGCCTCTGATAAGAAGAGCAAATTAGAGAATGCTGTTTTGGCGTGGTCAAAGGGTGTTATGAAGAACACACAAAAGACTGGGTCCACAGAAAAAGGGCAACAGAACAGTAGTTCTGGTAAATTTCCAGCTTTGAGAAGGAGGAAGCAAATTTTTGTCATTGCAGTTGATTTTGATGATGTCTCCGGGCTTGTAGAGGCAACAAGAAAAATTTTTGAAGCTGCTGAAAAAGAGAGGACTGAAGGTTCAATAGGTTTCATATTGTCAACATCCTTGACCATATCTGAGATTCATTTGTTTATTGTCTCAGGGGGATTCAGCCCCAGTGACTTTGATGCTTTTGTATGCAACAGTGGTAGTGAACTCTATTATTCAAATCTTAATTCGGAGGATAGTCCATTTGTGGTGGACTTTTATTACCACTCACATATTGAGTACCGATGGGGTGGAGAAGGGCTAAGGAAGACTCTGGTTCGATGGGCAGCTTCAATTAATGAGAAAAAGGCTGAGAACGAGGAGCAGATTGTTACAACTGCTGAAAAACTTTCAACCGACTATTGTTATGCTTTCAGAGTGCATAAACCGGGATTGGTAATTTATTAGTTCAGACTTCATTTATAGTTGCCTGGTCTTTTTCACATTTACAGTGTAAATAAAATTAAATGTATAAGGAGAAATCCATCTGTTTGCCTTCTGCAGGTTCCACCAGTTAAGGAACTCCGGAAGTTACTGAGGATTCAGGCTCTTCGAAGTCATGTTATTTATTGCCAAAATGGGACCAGGGTAAATGTAATTCCTGTATTGGCATCTCGCTCCCAGGCCCTCAGGTAGCATTTTCTATGCATGAGATACTGACTTCCATTTAATGTTAGCATGGACTTGTAAGCATAACTGGGTATAGATTGCAAAAGGGCCTAGCTGATAGGCACAAATCACTTGTTGCTATACTTGGACAAAATGGAGAACGTAGTTGAATTCAAAACAATTTGATGCATCCTGATTTTCTTTAACAGCATGCATGCTTGAACTTTTTAACAGTATAATTTTTTTCCCCTTTACATTGCCAATTTATTTTAATGGCTTGAAAAACATTTGCAGGTATCTGTATGTTCGGTGGGGTGTGGAATTGGCAAATATGGTTGTTTTTGTTGGAGAATCTGGGGATACAGATTATGAAGGACTGCTTAGTGGTTTGCACAAAAGTGTAATATTGAAGGGAGCTTGTAGTAGTGCAAGTAACCAACTCCATGCCAACAGAAACTACCCTCTCTCAGATGTTATAGCATCAGACAGTCCAAATATTGTTCAGACACTTGAAGAATGCACGAGTTCCAATATACGAGGTTCCTTGGAGCAATTAGGATGTCTCAAGGGCTAGATAATCCCATCCTCATCTTTGATCACTCCCATTTTGTTCTATGGCTGCTTGTGTATTATTGCTTTCGTTACAAGGAGTCTTATCAGGTTGCATTCATCGCAAGCATTCTCATGAGTTTTTGGATCCTTGAGAAGATTGCTGGTGGGTTTTCTTGCTTAATCTGAAGCCTGTTCATCAAATTATTATTATTATTATTATTATTATTATTATTATTATTATTATTATTATTATTATTATTATTATTATTATTATCTATGTTGAGTCAGTCCTCTGTTGCTCATTTCTAAGGCTGTTGTATACAGTTGCATGCCATGCACTTAGGGCATGGGACCTTTCTCACCTGTGATGGAAGATATAAATAAAATCTCATACCGTTCAATGATACTCTGGGACTACTAGAAAATAATGCATTTTTGCTTTTGTTCTCTCTTTAGTTGTAGCCTTGTAGAGAGCATTTTGTAAAAAGATAAGTTTATTTACGTTTTTATATAGTTTAAGAAAATTTAAATAATAGGGTTGAAATTAAAATTTTTTTAAATATATTTTTCATTTTAGTCCGTTTAATTAAAACCCATATATTTTGGTAAGGGAGAAGGGTTTAATGTTGTACCTTTAACTGATGGGAGCATGAATATCACTTGCCGTACTCCAATTTATATGTTACATTGGTCTGTGCTTCTGGTTGATTGTCCTTATCCTTTTACATATGGCAAGGGTAGAGGTGGCCTACGGTTTGGAATCGGCAGTTCTATGGTTAAAAAAAATTTGAACTTGCTGGTTCAAATTTTTTATTTTTTTAATGTAAAATTAAAATTGAATTTAATAATTGAAAATAATTTATGAGTTAAAGAAATGCAATTAAGGTTAAAATAGTGTATTATTTATAAAAATTGTAATTATTTGGAGTTAATTGTATAAATTGAAAAGAAAATTTAATTTAGGATAATGAGAGAAGTAATAAATATTTAAGTTAAATTTGAGAAATATTTAAAAGTAATAAATTTAAGTGGAATATTTAGTTTTAATTTAAAAAATTATTTAAGCTAAATGTGAAAAAAAATATGAAAGTAATAATGTTAAAAATTTATAAGTAGATTATTTATTTGTAAGTTTAAAAAATATTCAAGGTAAATTTGAAAAAAAAATTGAAAAGAATATTAAAAATAATAAATTGGTTTGAATTTAATTTTTTTTTTACCATTAATTAAGTTGCCTACGTATTGTCTTGGAGTTTAAAGGAATCAAAGCCTACGTAGTTTTCTTACATTTTAAATTTGTTGAATACTCATTTATCTTATTTAATTCGAACCGCCGATGCCGGATGTGCCGATGCTTTCTTCAGTCGTAAAAGTTAATTTTTCGTCTTATTTTTCTTTTTCAAATTCTTGTTGTCTCATCTAAAATATTACCTTATGAACTAAATGCTTGTTCAATAGCAACCGTTGAAACTGAACATTAAAAATTTGTTTTGCAATTTGGACAAGGATATGATAAGTGTTTTGATGGTGACTCCAGCATTCAATAACAAAAAACTCTTTATCTGCTTTATTATCACCAAATTCAAAATCTGTTGTTAGATAAATGTCAAGTTCGGGTAAATCGGTAGATGATTAGAATTTTTTTATGACTTTTTAACGTCAAATGATCACCCCTTCTCACACTTTTTAGTTCAATCTCTTCATAACTAGAATTAGTAGAAGTAGGAATATTATATAAATTACTAAATTCATTAAATATGTCACTAATATTTCTTCTAACTTCATTTACAATTGAATCAATACTAATATTTTCAATATCAAGATACTCGTAATAAATTTTTAAATATTCAAGTAACATTGTAATTTTATACTTAGGATCAAAAATACAACATACAATATTAATCATTTTAAAATAAGATAACTATTTATGTCGCATGACAAATATAACATCATTTATATACTTTTTAAACACATCAACAATATTAATACATTAAGCTAAAAATAAATGACATGTAGGATAATAAACACTACTTAAAACATATGTTGCATTGTTAAAAACTTTTAAAATCTCTAAAAGATTTTTACAAACATCCCAATATTGTGGATATAAATTAATTTGTGTCACATTAGTGGAAATAAATAAGCATATTAAATCTTTATAACATCATTTATATGTGTATGACTCGATTAATTCAAATGTAGAATTCCAATGAGTTGGAACATTTTGTGGAAATTTTTTCGGTCTTTTGCCATTTTCACGACAAAATCAAATCCATAATTTCATTGTTTGATTTATTAGTTCAATTGTATCATCCAATATTTTTAAACCATCTTACACACATAAATTTAAAACATGACATATACATATAATATGAAAAAATGTTCCACCAATATAAGGTTGTAATAGAAATTAAAGTTCTCTAATAAAAGCAGTGTTAGTTGCCGCATTATCAAAACTAATTGAAAAATTTTTATTAACTAAACCATAATTTTCGAAAATATTTTTTATCATTTTATAAATATTATCTGTTGTATGTCTATCATCAAATACTATAATGCAAGTAATTTTTTTAGGTAATCCAATTATCACCAATCCAATGATATGTTATAATCATATATGAATGTATGCACCAATGATCACTCCAAATATCACTACAAATATCATTACGTGTTAATTTAAAGAAAAAAAAATTTGCACAATTTTTTTTTATTTTCATTATACAATTTAAATAAAGCACGTTTAAGAGTATTTCTTAGAATACGTTTAGCAGCGAGATTTAAAGCAGTTTGTTAAAAATTATTAAAGCCAACTTTTTCACCAAAACTAAAAAATAAATTTTCAACACTTATCATTTTTGCTATTTTTTATTTATACATTTCATCATTATATTGAAATAATGGAAAGTTAGAAGATGAACCTGCAAACTCTGAGATTTAAGTTTGTTTTTTTGCGATACCGAATTGAGTCGCATGTTTATTTTCCAAATGGCTTTTGAAAATATCATACCTACCACATTGTTTAAATTTGTAAGTTTGGCCATAATAGTTGCATACAACTTGTAATTGACTATCATTTTATTGTATTTTCTTGAAATGAATTTGAAAAATATAAGATGAGCGGAGTTTTTGATATGACACTTGACCCACATTTGTTAGAATATTATCTGTCATTCTTTGGCTTTGTTGAATGCTATGTGTGGAAGCCAATTCGTTTGCCATCTCCTCCTTCTCATCCTCTATATTAACAAAATTATCGTAATTTTTCATATCCACAAAAAGATTGTTGGAATTAAAATTGCTTCTTCCACTATTATATACCATTTTTGAGAATTATAGAGCAAATTTGTTTGCCATCTCCTCCTTCTCATCCTCTACATTAACAAAATTATTATAATTTTCCATATCTACAAAAAGATTGTTAGAATTGAAATTGCTTTTTCCACTATTATTTGCCATTTTTGAGAATAAAGATAGAAAAAATTGAGAATTATAGAACCAATTCGTTTGCTATCTCCTCCTTCTCATCCTCCACATTAACAAAATTATTATAATTTTCCATATCCACAAAAAGATTATTGGAATTGAAATTGCTTCTTCCACTATTATTTGCTATTTTTGATAATAAAGAGAGAAAAATTTGAGAATTATAGAATTTAAAAAAATTAGAGTGTAATTAGAGAGACTAGAGAGAATTTAAGAGAGAATATATATATATATATATATATTTCTTTTTTTTTTGTAGTTGAGAGAATTTGAGAAAGTATGTATATAGAATTAAGAGAAAATTTGATGAAATGAAATTGAAATGAATTAAGGTAGTTATAGAGAAAATTTTGAATAGTTGAAAAGATAAAAATACTCTTAAATTATATCTATTATTTTTCAATTGTAGTTGTATTTTTGTCTTTTACTTTATTTATTTTTTTAAATATTTATATTATAAATTAATTTAAAAAAATTAAAAAAAATCGGTTGGGAAGGGGGAGGGGAGGGATCTAACCCGTGTCAGGTCCCTAGGCTGTGTGTCAGAACGGTCACTGATCGTTCTGACGCACACAGGCAGGTGGGTCCCACCTGCCTGCTCAGGTTTTTTTTTCTGGTTCCGATTTGGAACCGAAATTGGTCGATTTTGAACCGAAATCGGAATCCGCAGTTCCGATTCCAAAATTGACTGAACCGGCCTGAAACCGATCCTTCAACGGTTCCAATCCAGTTCTAGCCCGAAACCGTTGACCACCGGTCCGGTTTTGACCGGTTCAGTCGGTTTCCAACCGGAATGGCCATCACTAGACAAGGGGCACCTAAAACATCAATATTCCCTTAAGAAATTAACTCATGCGTACCAATATAACCATCGTATCAACCTGTCTCCCTCTTTGTGGTTTTTGCTTTCCAAAGTTGTACATTATGCTTAAACATATAACATTAAATTTATGTATTATTATAATTAGTAGTTGTATTGAGGAGAGAGTTATAATAAATAATAATAGTATTGAAAAGAGAACTTTAAATAAAGATAGAATAAATAAAAAATAATTCAAATTTATAGATAACGGTAAAATGTCAACTACTTTGGAATAAAATAGAAATATTAGACAACTTTTATTTAGAAAGGAATATATATCATGTATATTTATTGTTAAAATTTATAAAAAAAACTGTGATATTGGAGACATGTAAGAATTAAATGAGGAAAGTACACCTATTATGCTATTTAACATCGGACTGACTTTTTTACTCCTCTTCTTTATTTTGTACTTTTTATATGTATCAAATAACATATTTACACTTTTCTACATTAAATCACATTATAAGAGTATTTGACTAAAGTCGGTTTCACCAACCTTTTTAAGGATTTCATAATATTGTCCATTCTCATTCTTTGATTGTTGGTTTTTGGAAATCTAATATCAGAGTTGATATGCAGCAGATATGTATAATACCTTTTTTTCATTATTTACTCGAATTGGTAAAGTTTTGCTCTGATTTCAAGAGAAAGAAGCCGAAAATCTAATATTGGAGTTGATATGCAACATATTTTGTATTGATTTACTATTTTTTAAAGTCGAAGAGGCCATTGTACTGTTTTGCTTTGCATGTAGCCAGAAAATCACCTAAGTCTCTCAAGCAACGAATTCTCTTATTAGTTTTTCCAACATTTTTCTTAATAGACTATTCGGATTTTTCTAATATGCTTTTGAAGATGAATAATTATTCATTGCATGCTTTCGTTTTTTATAGTTTTTCTTTGTCAGGGGTAGGGGTGAGCAAAACCACGAACTAAATCAATCTTAATTCGGTTATCTCGGTTTTCAGTTTAGTTTTTTATATATAAATCGGTCTAATCGGTTTTGTTAAAAATTACAAAATCGAAATAACCGGACCAAACCTATATTAAAAATACACTTGATATATATATATATATATATATAATTTACTATATATTAAAATATATAATATTTATACTTTAATATATTATATGTTATTTAATTATATTATATAAAATTGAATTAATCGAACCGAATCAAATTTTTTGGTTCGTTTAGGTTCGGTTTATACATTTTCAATAATTCGGTTTTGAACCGAACCGACCGATTGCACACCCCTAGTCAGGGGTTTGTAGAAATTGACCTCCAATATATTTTTTTTTTCTTTTTTTTAAGAAAAATGAGATTTTTTAATTAATTTCTTATGCTATTTGAAATTTTTCGGGTTTATTTCAAGATATTTTCAATTTTAGATTTATCAGGTCTACTTAAAGAAAATTGAGTTTTATTTTTTCTTCTTTTTTAAGAAAAAATGAGCTTTCTTTGTTACTTTGGCTTCAATTTCAGATTTGTCACTTAGGTTTGAAATTCTACATATAGAAGGATCCGCAATAGTATCTTTCTGGGTCATGATTTATTTTGTATCAGTTGGAGGGATATGACAATGAATTTTCTTACTTGGATTTGCATTAGTTTTACACGTGTTGATATTTGCCAAATTTGCATTTTTTTAGTTATTTTTTGTTTTATCTTTCTTCATCACTTCTTTGATTGGATTGCTAATTTCTACTATTTGGACTGCTACTTTCTATTGTATATGCAATGGGTGATGGATTTTGCCTTGAATATTTGCTTCTTAAGTTTGTGTTTAGTTGATTATGACATTGGTTTGTAAGGGTGTTCTCAAATCGGTTTGGTGTCAGTTAGGTATAACATTTAATTCAATTCTGAAAATTTTTCTATTCGATCCAACCCACGAATATATAAAAACAATCCAATTCAAATGTTGTAGATTGGATTAGATCAATTTGCGATTTAATTTTATATACTTTTCACTTTTATTTAATAATAATAATATCTCACAAACATCTATAATATCTCAAAAATTTATAGTTCACTACAAAAACTACTTAATATCAAGTCATATTATAAAAATCACAATAGAAATTTTAATTACATTTTTAAGTATTTTAAATTTTATATGGAATATATCTTTTAAATATTAAAAAGTACGTTAAAATACTAGATTAGCATAAAAATTATTAATAACTTTAATTAGGTTGTTTGATTAATTCACTATAATAATTTATGTGATCTTTTTGTTTTTGTTTTTATTTTATCAATCCTCTAATAATATAGCTTAGGAAAAGAATATATGTAGTTGCTAAGAAATTAAACTATAAAATGGTTGTAGATGTATATTAGTTTAATTAACAGAAAAATAATAATTAATATGGTTAAAAACATGTTTTAATGGTAATAAGAAATTGAAAAATAAATTGTAAATAGTTGAATCAGATACATATAAATTGTATAGTTCAATATATTACAATTATTTTGATAAAAAATCATTTAAACAATAAAAATAAATAACTGATTTATTATATAATTATGATACACTTAATATAAATTAGATTATTTTATAATAGATTGCACTTAAATTACTTTACTAAATTACATATTAATATATAATTTAGATTTATTGTATAATAAAATTAGAATAAATTATAAATATTAAAAAATAGAATTGGTAATCATAAAAAAAAAATAGATTCCAAAAATGAAAATAACAATATACATACGGCTTGTATGGATTGCGGATTGAAATAAAAAAAATTCATTCAAATCCATAAAATGTGGATTGAAAAAAAATATATAAACCAACGAAATCCAATACATTTTCAACGCCGTGGTTTGATTGTGTGTTGGTTCGGTTTAGACGGATTGGAAGGTTTACAAACACTCATATTAGTCTGTATAGTGCTTCTAAAGATAAATAATGATAATTGCTATGGAACCTAATTTAGTGCTTTATAATTGTGCAGGAGATGGATAAGGAAACAAATGTTTCCAAGAGTTCAAAAAATCTATTGAAGTGATGAACATCGCTTTTCAAGCGGAGATGTTCGGAATGGTGGGTCTAGAAAGAGGTCTAATGTTACTATGCCTTCTGGGATTGTTGATAATTTGGCTCCAAAAGATGTCAAATGTAGTAAGATTACAATGATGGAGACAATCAATAAATTAGAGAGTCAAATGGTTTATATTATTTAGGGAATTTTACATAAATTCCAAAAATTGGATACCGATTTATATTTCCACTGGTATTTAAAGTTTTTTTTCAATTTTACCGAAAATAACTTTCTAAAATTACAACAGTATCTAAATTTCAAAATTACCAAAAATATGCCTAGACTGTATACTTTCAGTATACTTTCGGCATATATTGATTCAATTTTTACCAATAAAAAAAATCAGGACATGAAAAATTAATTAAAGAAGAAGAAAATCAAAGTTCAAAACATCACAAAATTCTCAAACAAAAACAGTTTGGTATACATTGGGGGTACTTTAGGGATACTTTAGATATACTTTTGGAAATTCCATGAAAATACTTTGGGGGTACCTTGTGTTGGCTCATTGGCCACGTTGGTTATGTCCCAAAAGTTTTGATGAATATAAAACCATGACATATCCTTTATAATTTGTTACTTTATTATTTCAATTTCAAATTTAAATAGGCAATATAGAGATGACATATAATATTCAAGAAAAAAAGTATATGTATAGCAACAAAGTATACTAAGATCAATTTGTAAAGTCATTGTGGTGTGTGTCAAAAGTGAACTCAAATATGTTAAAAATATTGGAATTAAATTGTTTTTTATCTGTTAGAAACTTAGTATTCTAATAGTATGCTAATTGTGCACTGATAGTTTTTGCTAACGGCTAGTTATTGTTAAAGTAATTTTTGTCTCTATTGGCTAGTTTTTTATTATAAAACTGTAAACACATGATGGAAAGATATTTTGAATGTTGGAAAACACAATATTCATCAAAGAAAATTGTTCTTCATCTCCTACAAAGTTTTCCCTTCCACTTGACATTTACATTTGACATTCTCTTCACTTTGGCTTTTAGCTTCTGCTGTAATCTTCAAATTTGTGCTTGATTAAAGTGTATTTGAGCTGTAAGTTTTCAAGTAGAGCCATAAAACTTGTTTTGGATTGGTTAGCACCTAGAGTTTCAAGCTAATCAAGTGTTTGTTAAGTTTTACTTTGTAAAAACTTGAGGTTGTTGAGTGAGAGCTCAGGTTTAGCTCAGTTTAAGTTTATAATTAGCTTAATTCTTGCCCCTGAAAAGAGTTACTAGTGGAGTAAAACTCTCAAGATTGAATTTTGAAGAGTAGATATAGGCTAAAAAAGCCAAACTTTTATAAATCAAGTGTGTTCAACTCTTCTTCTCTATCTCAACTTTAAATCTATGTTTCTTGATTGCATAACATCTTTCAAATATGATTTTGATTGAAAAAGGGTTGACAAAATTAGTTTTATATAAATCATAAAGTGTTCAAAGTTAGATTTCAAGTTGTTATTTTAAATAAAAGAGGTGATTTATTTAACAAAACATTTTTTAGATAGAAAAACTCCTTTGATTTTAAGTTTCTGTTTTGAAAGAAAGAAAATTCGTTTTATCTTAAAAATCATCAACTATCTACATTAGAATTCTAATAGCATACCATTAGCATACTCTGGAAAACGTGAGTCATTTTTACAAGGGTGAAAAATTCTCGAAACGTTAATTCATACCCCCTCTTAAGCTATTTTGGGAATACCTTGGGCCTAAAACTATTGTAAACAAATGTTATAAAGTCTGGTATATCTTAAGTATATCTTGAGGATACCTTTAGCTTAAACAGTTATAAACAAAGGCTATAAAGTCCGGTATACCTCAAGCATACCTTGGGTATATTATTGGGATACTTTTGCCTAAAACAGTTGTGAACAAAGACTATATAAAGTTCAGTAGACCTTGGGTATATCATGAGGATACATTTGGCCTAAAACAGTTGTGAACAAAAGACTATAAATTCTGGTATACCTCAGGCATACCTTGTGTATATCCTAAGGATACCTTCCTTAAGAATTCCCTGTGAATACCGTGGGTATACTTTAGGAATACATCGGTATACCTTTAAAAATTTTATGAGAATATCTCTGGTATACCTTGGGCATACTTTGGGTATAACTTAGGGATATCTTAGTAATTTTTACCAACAAAAAAAAACAAAGACCGAAAAAGAAATCCAATAACACAGTAACAAAACTCAAAAAAAAAAAAAAATTAAACAAACTCAATCTCAAAGCTTCTTCTTAGAACAATCTGACGAACTCATCGAACTTAGAGCGAAAGCCAAATCGTAAAAATAACTACAGCATCATCATGAACCTTATTGGTAATTTTTCTTTTCTTCAAAGAAACAAAAGAGAAGAGGGCAACGAGATCAGAGAAGACGAGATTGGAAATAAAACCGTTGTTGGATTTGCGATATATAGAATTGAATTGAGATCGAAAAAGACGAGATCAAAGGAAGAACTAGAAAACCTGCGATGATGGATCTCAGAGAAGACGAAGAAGATGAACAGTTCGATAAAAATGAAAAATTTTGGTACTGATGAAAAAAAACTGAAGATAAATATGAAAAACATTTCAATTTCGGTAAATGATGAAATTTCTCTATTATTTATTTGTTTATGATTTTGTATACATCTCTACATACTTATTGCATATATTTCACATATACATTTTATTTCTTTTATTATTATTATTATTATTATTATTATTATTATTATTATTATCACATAGATTTTAAATATAAAATTCATATTCTTATTACTATAATATACACATATACATATCTACACACTGGTTGTACATATTTTATATATACATCTTATTTCGCTTTTCTATTTTTTTTTAAAATTTATTGTTAAGTTCAAGTTAAAATTCTCAAATAGATGTTATATATATTATTCATATTTTTTGTAACATCATCGATTTTCCCACATGCATTATCATATACATTTCATTTGAACATGTACAATTTATAAATGTCATTCATGTGAAACACATGCATACAAAATGATTTTAGCTAGAACGTACTCACGAGGTAGACTTGCTACGGGTCGGTTTATCGTAAAAAGAGCAAGTCGCACGTGTCAAGTTATAAATTATATGAGAATGACAAGGTATTGAAAATTAATTAAATAAAATGATTAAATTTAAAATAAATTATATTTGACATAGTAAAATTAATTAAAGTAGACAATTTGATGAGAAAGTATTTTGGCACTAAGTACATGTAAATATGTAGAGATAATAATAATAATAATAACAATAACAATAATAATAATAATAATAATAATAATAATTAATTTAATTAATTAATTATTATTTATTTAAATTATTTAAAAATATCATAAAAAAAAAAAAAAAAAAAAACCTCAAAGTCAGTTTACACTAACAAAAAGGGTTGTCTCATCCTTGTTTTCAGCCAGAATTGTGTCCATCTTCATTCACTTCTTTCTCTCAAATTTCTCCAGCAACAAAACCAAGAAAAATGACCATATGAAGGTTAGTTATCATCATGAATTGTTGATTTTAATTTATGGTTAATAGAAAATGATTTAGGAAGTGCAAACTACATAATTTCTATGGGTAAGCTACTTGAATTCTATTTTCATGGTAGAAACTTAGGGTCATGTTTTCTTCATGTTAAAGGCTGATTTTGAATAAGCACAAAATCAAACTTGTAGCTTTATGTCTTAGGTTTAAGGTTAAATAAATGGTTTTGTATGATTTGGTGTTTGTGGAAAGATATCGGCATCGGACTGGAACTGGTTCCATTGAGGAACCTAGCTGAATCACTTTCTTTTTTGATTATGTTTTTATATGATAGAGTCGATATTTGAGGAAACTTAAAACATAAAAGTTGTAGATATATATGTTATCTATGTCATACCAAATTTCAGGACTCGATTATGGGTGGATGTTGAGTTATAGGCAAGAGAGTCATGTCTGTTACATATTTGAGTTGCCTACTTAGTATCCTGGGCAAGTCCAGTCAGTTGTTTACCCATTTTGAGCTCCTTATATACATAATTTGTAAATGGGCAAAACATGAAAGTTATAGGTATATGTCTTAGCTAAATTTTGGCACAATATGTTATGTATGTTGTGAGTTATAGCCTTCACAAGTCAGACTGGTCCGGATGCCAGTCCTGTTTCTGACCAGTCATAATTACCCTACCATATAAAGACCTTAAATGCAGAATGGATAAAAGTTGTCAACATGAAAAATATTTCATTTTGACATATCTATATGTATACAAAGTTTCATTAAATATAACTTACAATTTGTAAGATACGAGGAAGCAAATTTGGTGTCCCAAAACTACCTAAGGTCAAAAATAGGGCAGAGAACAGAACATGTTTATAAATTACATAAAATATTCCACAAGGGTCCAATTGTCATGAAATTTAGATATGTGGTATGTCTACATGTTAGCTTTAATTAGAAATAAGAATCATATAAATTGGACTAGTATAGAAAGAGTTATAAGTTAATTAACACATGAAGGTCACACTACCACTATACCAAACCCTAGTTAGTGATCCATATTATGCATATTTCAATTTGTTTAAGTTTCACTAAGTTTATTTAGCAACCAATTGACCAAGTATACATTTAATTAGGCTTACAATATATTGGAGACCCCCAAGGAAATAAAAGACAATAAGTTAGAAGCCCAATATCAAAAGAAAATGTGAGTTTAATTATCAAACGATTTCTTTGGTACATGCGATTATTACGTGCTACGTGTAATAAGATTATTACGTGCTACGTGTAATGTAACTTGATTTGCTTTATTTGAATTACATGATTGCTATGATATGACCAATGAGACTGTATTGAATATAAAGTACATGTTTGTACTACATGTATAGGTTTTCTTTGTATAAGGCAAAAGTTGACTGATATGGACTTAAATAGCGTTGTGACTAGCTAAATAACATTGAAAAGCAAAAGAAGAGGCCTATGGCCCAAACAAATGTTCAAAAGCAAAAGAAAAGGCCTATGGCCTAACAAATGAACAAATGTTACAAATGATGAAGCTAGCTAGCAAATGCAAATGTTCACATGGAAACCCAGGATAGTATCTGTATAGCCTACTCACAACAAAAAGAAAATGACATAAGCATAAGCATAAGCAAATGAAATATTTACATGATTTATATTGATTTATATTGATATGATATTAATGAATAGAATGACATGTAAAATATATAGGAATGATGATTATTACTTTTAACCGTAATTGGCTTGATACTTTAGAAAGCTTTTGATAATTATTCTCATTGAGTTGCAATTCATCAAATTGCATCATCTTTCAAGCAAATAAGAGTAATTAGATCATTTTGGAGATGCATACCATATAGAAGACATATATCACAAGTCACCGACTGAGCCTCACCAATCTCTGTCATTGCATTTCACATATATATAGGGATATGACTTTTATGTTTTGGACTATATTTCTATACACGTATAATATAGTGAATACGCAGTGATGTGATATATATATTATGTATATAGTCAAGCTATTATGCTTTGCTGAATTGCTAAATGTTACAAAGTGATATTGATATATGATTTTTAAAAAAAAATCATCTCTCATTATAAATAGGACTATATCTTATTCTATGCAATACATGATAACATGATACAAGTATAAGTAATAGCCATAGGTATAAGGTGTTACATTTTTGTTATGTATAAAATCCACAAATACATTTCTAGATTTTATGCACACTTGTTGTATATATTTTACATATGCATTTTATTTCGCCTTTTTATTATTTTTTAAAATTTAATATTAAGTTCAAGTTAAGATTCTCATATAGATGTTACATATAAAATCCGCAAATATATCTCTAGATTCTCTACACACTTGTTATATATATTTCACATATATATTTTGTTTTTTTTAAATATATTTTTAAACTAATTTTAAGTTTAAGTTTAGATTCTCATACAGATGTTGCATATAAATTTCATATGCTTAAAAAAGAAGAATTGGTTTGGCCCTGTTTAGTTCATCTATTGAGTGAAGCTGATAGCTGGTGTTTGGTAAAACTATATTTAGTTATTGCTGTTTGATTTAAAATTACCAACAAGGGTATAATTTATTCAATTCAAAAAATATATATTTGTAGTATTTAAATAAAAAAAAATATAGTATAATATTTATTTGATAAATTTTTTAATAACTTTAAATAATAATAATGATAACCAAATATAATCAACTATAAATAAAAATTCCACAAATCTATATAATATATATTTGTTCAAAAATATGCATAACTATCACTATCAAAATAAACTTTGTGCTCTTCTCCATCCCAAAAACTTTTTCTTGCTTTCATTAAGCTGGAAACAATTTGAGCTCTTATTATATTCATCTAAACTGCTTCACCTTCTTTATGGCTTTCATTTATTTGAATTTCATTAGAATTATTTAATATGTTGTGTGGCACGAAATCAAGATTTTGATCTAAGCGTACAAATGTTGGATCTTCTAATGCTTTTCTTCGAATATAATTGTGTAATGCCATAGATGCAATTACAATCTTTTTGTATATGAAATGGATATGAAGGCATCACTCGTGAAATTTTCCACCTTGTCTTCCAAACTTTAAAAGTTCGTTCAATGCAACTCCTAAGAGATGAATGTCACAATTGAATGTCTCCTGAGGCCTTTTTGGTCGACCACTACATTGAAAATCAGGTAAATGATATTTTATGCCTTTATACGATGCAAAATATCTTTCAATTTGTGGATATCTAACATCCACTAAATAGTATTTACCTACATAATTTATAATAAATTTTAAAAATTTAAATATGAAAACTACTATATATATATATATATAATAGATGTGATGTATTTTATATATAGAGGTGGTTTAGGAAAGTTAACAAATTTTTTATGGACAGCAAATTTAAAAAAGTCGTTCATCATGAACAGTACCTTCCTAATCCACAATTACGAAAGTAAATTGCATATCAAAACTACAAGCAACCATAATATTCCGAGTAGGAACTCCTTTTCTACCAATAAAACGAACTTTTTCTTCCTCTTTTACTGAAGCTATCACATGAGTACCATCAATTGCACCAATACAATCCTATTTCCAAAATATAATATTTAGATTAATATTATATAAAATTATGATAAAAAAATTTAGTATAATACCCTAAAATGTGGCATATATATATCGTCATTAAGTAGTTTTGGAGGAATGGTTGAAATGGTTGCATCTGTATGCTTTACCAAGTCAATTGAAAATTGCAACATTACATTTAGCACTTCATGAAAATTTATATTGACTGTTTCACCCCGATTGTTGAAAGCATTCATGAACATGTGATTGTGCTCTCCTAAAGCAAGTATATAAAGAAACATGTCAACTTTATCAAAAACTATCTTCTACTTGAATATGTCAACCCATAATTCGTTTCAAGATTTTGACAAAGATTAATTAACGTGTATTTATCCATCCTAAACATATTTTGACATTTAGCTTCATTTCCTCTCAATATTTCTAATAACCATATAATTCATGTTTGCACTGAATCCATACATGGTTCTTTATAAATATAACTCAAATAATATTGTGTAACTATTTAGGTAGCAAATATAGATATTCTCCAAACTTCATCATCTTCATTATTATCATCAATAACGATTTTCTGCATAACATCCATATCTAGTAAGAAAAATAAAAATAATTTCAAATACAACTTAATCAACCACCAATTCAAAAAATAAAATAATAAACAATTATTAAACAAAGATGATAAATGAATTAAATTAATAATATAATTTAACTAAAATAAGGTTTACAAAAACCAAAATATTCAACTAAACTAAATAAACTATCCAATACTTAAAAAAAAATGATAAACAAGAAAAGACAAAATGTAAAACATAATAAATTAGTATGCTAATTATTTGGCTTCCACAAGCCATTGTTCCAAAGTGAATAATGATATTGAATCCACTTCCATTTTATCTCTTCATTCTTCAAAGGCGCATATATTTCTCTTTTTGATATTTTTCATTAATTAATAATGTACTATATAGATGGATTTCACTATCCCCTTGTAATAGTGGCAAAGAGAGTACATCTTCCATAATCCCTTCAACAGAACAACCTGGTTTATTCCCTAAAAGTCTATTCAATGTAGCAGTTTTATTTTCTATGATCTCTTTCATACTTTCATTTAGTTCTTTGACTATGTATTTAGTTGTGTAGTATCTGACATTTTTTTACCAGCACTATTCTTCTTTTTCTTTGTTGCATTGTCAATGGATGGTTCTGTTCTCTTATGTTTTCTCACATTATGTTGACTAACATCGCTCTGAGTATGGTCCAAACCAATAGATTCAAATGACCTTGACATCATCCTATTTATACTGTCTTCAAAATATTCTTCTAAATCATCAATGACATATTCAACTTCTTCAATGTAAGTAGGCACAGTTTCATAAGAAGGAGCATAAGTATATTTTCCAGCAACCATAGTGCTCACAAATATGGTTTCATATTTTTCATAAAGTTTTTGTCCAATTCATTTTTTACAAAATCTTGCAAAGTTTGCATTTTCCTAGGTCATATTTGAGCAACACATTAATGAACTAAATCTTTAAATGTTAATTAAAGTAAAAGAGAAATTTAATATACACACTCAACTTGTATTTTATCATTCCACCACTCGTTAGAGGCAACAATAGTACCTTTAACAGAATCTCATCTTAATCTAGTTTCCTTTCCTTTTAATTCTTTCCATAACTTCCATTGGTTTTTCTTCAAATCCCATTTATATCTTAGTTGTTCTTTAGTAAATTGTGTACTAGTAGCTTTTATTTCATTTTCTACCTATGATCATCCCTTGTCACCCCGTCCTCCCCTGCCTTTTTTTTTTTTTTTACCAATATTAGTGTTTCGAATACAAATATTAACAAACAAATTGAATTGTTCATTAGTCCATGTGACTCTTCCATTACTCTTATTTTTTTCGATTCATATTGCAACCTATACATATAATAAAATAGATATATAAATGTATGTAGAATATTTAATTTACAAAATATCAAATAAAAAAATTAAATTATAAAATGTGTATTGGGCAAAAGCATATTTATCACTCAGGCAGTACATATGTCATTCTCAAATTGCAGCTTTTGATTAATAAAAATCTTTTGCTTAACAAAAAAAAAAAATTGCAGCTTTTGCTTACCTTGATCCGCCTGGTTGTCACTCCTAATTATATATATTAAGGTTTAAGCTATAAGCATGCCCAAAATCAAATGAATACACCATTTTTCTTAAGGACATGCAGAACAAAGACTTCATGCAGAATTGCAAGACATTATCATCAACATTTATCAAGTACGATAAAATTTCTTCTACCCCCGACCAACAATTCCAATAATTCCAACATCCCTAATTTTGTCTATAAATGCTTATGCGCAATTTAGCTTAAATATGACCTACCAACTGCTAATATTGATAATGACGACTTACAAAAAATACTCAGAATTCGATACAACCAATGAATCAAAATTATCAAGCAGATATCTCATCATGAAATTGATGACTACCAATCTCTTGAAATTAAAAAAACAAAAAAAAATTTATAACTACATGTTAAAGAAGGAAAATGATCATATGTACAACATTATTGCCAATTGCTAACAAATTTAAGTAAGAAAAGTGACAATCCATTGTAACAGATTTTCATGATTAGGAGTGGCAGGGTGTAAGTTTCTATTGTTGGAGAATGATGCAAAACACCAAGTTGAAGCAGCTGAACGATTAATTATTTGGTATTAATTCAAATCAATTTTGAGTTTGTGCTAATCCCTTCAGTTTTGTACTCTTGAATAGTATCTAAAAAGTATTAAAGCTTACCCATAAGAAATTATGGGGTGGTAGAGTGCGAGGACACATTGAAGGGGTGATCGCGAAGAGAGCTAATAATTAAACAAGCAACACCAGCAATTTTTCTGGACAGATTACCAATAGAAAGAAAGCCCAACATCACAATAACTGTGGTTGGAGTTTGGACTCTGATTTTGAAGTGCTTTATAGCAGCTTATCTATTTCGAGACAGAGAATTATTATAGAATGACGAAAGAATGACAGCTAGAGGTTCCCAAAAAGAAACAAGTGGTATAACTTTCACTAGAATAGCAAAGTGGCAATCAATTTATATGCAATTCTTATGCCATAAGGCAACTCAACCACAAAATTCAGTGATACATTTAAAACAGATAAAAAATAAACCCTAAACCAAAAAAAAGATTGGTTTAATAAAACTAGAAGTGCAAGAGATCAGGATTCTAAACACCTAACAGAGGAAGGCACAATGAAAAGCTCATAAAACAAAAAGGAAAAACATAAGCAAAGATGATACTCTATATATATATATATATACTGCGGTAAAACTCATACATGAAAAACGATAGGTGCATGAAAACTATTCTTTGCTACAAATAGGTGGGAAACGTTCTACAACTAATGGCGGCAATTAAAAGCATAAAATATATTAATTGAAATATTAATTCAGTCTTTTTATTGAAAAAAGTCCCAGCTATATTGGAAAAACTCTAAAATACAGTTTTTCCAATCAACAGTTATTTGAAGTTTTTATCAGCTATTAGCTGCTGATAAAAAAGCTTTACCAAATGCTTTTAGATCAGCCGATGGGCATGAAACAACTATCAATTGCCTCAAACCTCTAAGAAGTATATATCATGTATATTTATTGTTAAAATTTATAAAAAGCTACAATATTGGAGACATGTAAGAATTAAATGAGGAAAGTACTATTTGATATAGGATAGACTTCTTTACTCCTTCACTCTGTTTTGGACTTTTGTATCTCTTATATGTATCAAATAATATATTTACGCCTTTCAACATTAAACCACATTTCAAGAGTATCTGACTAAAATCAGTTTCACCAGCCTTTTTTAGAGATTTCATAATATCGCCTATTCTCAATTTGCAGGTTTAATAACAAATATGATAAGAATATGGTCTAGCAGATATGAATATGGTCAGTCCCAATTTGGGAATTTGATTTTTTTCCAAATTTTAATTTTGGTAGTTTTTAGTTTGTGACGTTAAAAAGACATTACATTTATAGGAAATAGAATTGCGTCCATTTCCCGAATTAGATTGGTTAAAGGGGAGTCCAGCCTTTAATATTTCCCCCTGTTCAAAAATCAAAATTCTAATTTTATCCTTTCTTAGACCACAAAAAGATGACTCTTGTCTCAATTGCTATTATTTATTACTCGTAAAATAATAATCTTTCAAAATCATAAAATTACAGATGAAAGTGAACTTTGTCTTTTGCTAACACACCCATTTAAATAATTTAGTAACAAATAAATAATTGAAAAATTATATTTTTTGAATGTTTAATTTGAGCCAAATTCTCCAAATGGAAAATGGGTCACATTAAATTTATATGCATTTTAACCGCAATTGATGATATGTACATATGAACAGATAACTTCTAATGTGAATGATTATTGATTTCTCTACAATTATATATGATGGATTCTGTAGTGCATCTAGTGTAATTTACATCTAGAGCTTTAGAACCATTAGATTATCAATTTTTAATCTCATGCATTGATAATCAATGTGTAAAATTAAAAATTGATGATCTAATGATTTAAAGCACTTGGTGTAATCATTACTACTCATTACATAATGGGTTGGCGGGTTCATGCCGTTGAAACATGATACAGATGGGATATTGGGGCAATTTAGGAACTGCCAGAAGCAAACATGTAGATATGCTATTTTGTGGGTAAAATCATCCAATTTTGGCTTATGTATGATACCAACAAGTGTGTGTGTGTTTTTTATTTCAATTTTTTTTTGTTTTTTAGAAAAAAAAAAAAGACACAAGACAACCTCTATTGTTTTAAAATTTCCAAAATATTTCCATATGTTTTATTTAACCAAAATAGTCACTATTCCTTTACCTTTTTCTATTTATCCTTCTCTTAGAAATTCACCAAATTTGATGTCCATTTCAATTAATTGAGGTGCTCTTCGTTCTTTCTCCCCTTTACTTCAAAATAAAATTAAACCATGAAAATAAAAAATTACCCGCGTTTTTCTTTTTCAATTACTTTTGTTTTTTCAATTTAATAGAATATGAAGGAAGAGTATGAATTATTTGTGTGGCTTTGCAGTTTAATCCTTGCTGAGTACATATGGCGGTAGAGAGAGCGGTTTTCAAGTGCAGTGTAGTTGAGGTAGCAGTTTTGTGTTAGGTGTTCTAGTTTGCTAATTGTGGTTAAATTTGTGTTTGCACCATATTTTTGTTTTTGGTCCAGTTAGGTAAAGTCCAAACCCATTGAAAAATTTAGAGCCCAAATCTATGGAGTAATCAAATATTTTGTGAAGTTACAATCAAAAGAAAATCCATGAAGAACGTGATGCATTACAGCAGTTAGAGAGTTGAGGAGAAAGTGGAGAAAGTAATTGTAAAAACGTGGTGCACTAGAGACAGTTGAGAAAAAGTGACAGAGAGTGGAGAATGTGATTAACAGTTATTTTTTGCCCTAGTGCTATAAGAAGAAAGAAGCATTCACAAGGAAGAGACCAATCATCAATCACTCAACAACAATCAATAAATTACTCAAATTTAGTCAAGTCACTAGCAAGTTTTATTTAGCATTAGTCTGGTTTTAGCTTCTAGCATATTGTAGTCTATCAACTTTATTTCAATTAAAATCAGTTCTTTTATCTTCTCAAGATTGTCTATTTTCTAGTTCAATTTTTATTCACTGTCAACATTTTCAATTTTTCTAAAAATCGAATTTAGGTGTACTGTCAAGAAAATCTAGGGATCTACAATCATTTGATTAGAAGTCAAGGCATAATTTTCATTTTAGTTTGGAAACACTTTAATTTCCTATCACGCTCGCATTATGCATTCTCTAACATATTTTTGCAGCGAACATAAATTGACATGCCCGATGAGACATCTACTGAGATTTGCTATCAATATAAATTGGCACGCTCATTGGGACCCATTTGATCGCTATTGCTTATGGAAACTAGAAGTAAAAAATCTAAAGAGTCTCAAGACTCAGTATCTGTTACTCTAATAGGGGGGGCATGAAGGAAGAGTTCTGCTCATTGTTGAACAAATTGAAAATTTAACACTTTCTCACCGGGCTGGAGAGGAAGAGGAAATAAATAAGAGTCCATCTGGACCAGGTAACAACTCACCTACAACAATTCTAACTTGTTTGATGTGTTCAAGTCTTTTGTAGAGGACATTGTTCAAAAGTTTGAAGCTAGCATAGTCGGACATTTGAAGCAGATGACTGAACAAACAAAAAACCAAACTAAAGTTGTCATTGAAGATATGACTCAACATTCTGCCTCCCAAGAGAAAGGAGAACCAAAACAACAATCTGGTGAGCTCGAAAGGCAGTGCTCCAGACACAACAACCAAGAAGCAGGTGACTTATACTGCCCACAAGTTCAAACTAAGACAAGGTACACTCTCCCTAACCTCAGAGAAGAAAGGACTCTAAGCCTTGGGGCCGAAGGCCACACCAATGCTAGAGTTACTACTCAAAGGTTTTTTGCCCACACTAGCCCTACTAATCAACCTAGAATCTATGGAGAATCAATACCCATTATTGAAGGCTCGGGGGGCAGCTCCTATGTACCATATGGATCAGGTATGAATAGGGAAAATCCACCCTTCTTTACTTTTATGTAGACCTATGCACCAGCACCAATACCAGTGCCAGTGAATTTGAAGGTAGTAAGAGAAGCAGTATAAGAATTATATAGGTCTGGTCTCAAACAAATAAGTTGTCTTGAGTTTCATAAGCCTTATCTAGATATAACTTATCTAGATATAATTGATAGGGAGAACCTTTACCCAATAGGTTACAAAATACCAAATTTCACACTTTTCTCTGAGGAGGATGGGCAATCCATATTGGAACACATTGCTACGTTCATTGTGCAGTGCGATGAGTTAGCTAACTATGAAAATTGTCCATGCTACAAACTCAGGTCATTGCTTAACTCTTTAACTGGTATAACTTTTACTTGGTATACTACTCTCCCTAGAAATTTCATACTAACATGGCACGAAATGGAGAGACGGTTCCACACTCAATTCTATAGAGTCGAACCAGAAATTTGTTTTGTAGAGCTCTCTAGAGTAACCCAAAAGAGTGGGGAGACAGCTAACTTTTTCATTACAAGATTTAAGAAGATGAGGAATTGGTGCAAGATCCACCTGCTCGAAATAGAGTGTGTGAAAATGGCTCAAAGAGGCCTTGACATAGAGTTGAGGAAGAAGTTCCAAGGGATGGAGTTCATAGATTTTTATGAGATGGCTGCAAGGTTTCAGAATATGAAGAGCTCCTTAAGGAGGAAAACCATAGAAAGAAGGTAGCCCTAGGGACATACTGCTAAGAGGTAATACCTGAGGCCCCTATAGCTGATTTAATTAACACTGGTTCCTATGTATGTCCTATGCTAGTGAGGAAAATTCCAGACCTGTGGAAGAAGAACCAACCTTTAAGCAACCAGCCCCAGTACACGTTTGAAGTGTTTAAGACTGAGGAGATCTTTGATTTCTTAGTCAAAGAGAAATTCATCAGTTCCTAAAGAGCCCTCATATAGGAAAACCCAAGGCATCAAGTGCACAAAAGGGATCAAGCCTACCTAAGGCCGATTCTTAAAAGAAAAATCATGGGGAGAAGACACTCACTAGGGTATAGAAAAAGGGATTCAAGGCTAGCCCTTGAGAGAAATGAGCTGGAGAGTAGATATTATCCAAGACACAGAGGGAGGAATCAGGCCTAACTAGGTCTGATTTTTGGAAAGAAAGCTTTAAGGAGTAGTTACTCACCAGGGAGAGATAGAGTTGTTCCAATTCTAAGTTCCTGAAGAAAGATTGCTCACCAAGAGGAGATTTGTGGTGCCACCTCCAGTACCAGCTGGTCAACAATGGCATCGAGTCCAGCATAGGAAATTCCCCTACAAATTAACAAGGACTCAGAAAAGAAGGTTATAGAGACAGAATGCAGCTGAGAAAAGGCAATAGGAAATAGAGAATGGGCTGACTCAAACGGCCTCCCTAGTTGCTCTCTAAGGATAGGAAAAAAGTAACTAAGCTAAAAAGGGTTTTGTTTGTTAGTATGTCTTAAGGCCACTGTATCAACAAACAAAATATTCATCTTATTTTGTACCTACAAAAAAGTAGGCCTTTGGGTCATTCTTCTTTTGCTCTAATTCACATATATCCTATAAGATCTAGCATACAACATACCTAAAGGTTGGCCTAGTGCCACCTTGATCATTAAATGCAAATGTATGGTTATGGTGCATATGTGCATGTGTTCGGTGATTTCATCCATTCATCAAGCAATATCATTAAAGGTTGGCCCAATTGCCACCTTGTTATCAATGCAAAAGGCATGGTTATTGTACTTTTTATGAATGTATTCAGTGATCTCATCAATCATCAACAAAGCATCAGTCATAGGTTGACTCAATGCCACCTTGTCATCATAAATGCATAAATGTGGTGCTTTTCGTGCTAGTGTTCAATGATTTCCATCATTAATATGTCAAACACAAATTAATCCAGCCTTAAAGCTAACAAGACTCATCATCAGCATCAACCAGAGAGGAATTACCTTGAAGAGAGTTGTTGTTGCTGGAGAGCTAGTGCCAGTGCTATTGCTAGGGAGTTGTTATTGCTAGAGAGCTAGTGTCAGTGCTGTGTTGCTAGAGATTTGCTGAGTTGCTGAGTTAGCTCTCTAAATGATGATGTCACCAGTAGTAGTAGCTCTTGCCAGTAACTATTGCACTCACTAGCAGCTGATACTTGCTTCACTTCAGCAGCTCTACAACATTCTCTACATTTAATATTCATCAACTACAAATAAAGACTCAGGTATTTGATTTAACTTTATAGTGCCATTTTTAAATATTTACCAGTAACAAGCAAAGCCCAATAAATTCTAAACAATCCCTAGGCCAAATCCCCCACTAGGATCACCCATTACCCAAGAAAGCTATAATCTGCAAGTTTTAGGCCATGGCACATTCGTTTCAACCTAGAGACAAAACAAGTATCAAGGAGTTTCAGTAAAGCCATTATACATTCTAGGTTAAAATTAAATCCTCAGACATAAAAACATTCTTTTCATCATACAAAGCAGAAATTTACAATTTCAGGCTAGGACATAAGTTTTTGAGCCTATAGAGTAGACGTGCATCAGTGAAATTTGATTTAACTCTCTAGTGCTATTTCTAAATACTCATCGGTCACTAGCAAAATGCAGTGAATTCTAGAAATTCTCTAAAGTTGAAACTCAACTTATGTTCAAGCCTAAATTATTTCTTTTCATCACTCATTGTCCATCAAAGCTGAAATTCACAATTTCAAGTTATGGCATAAAGTGTTGTAGCCTAAAGACTAAACAAGCATCAGGGGAAATTTATTGAGGCATCACACTCATTCTATAGACCGAATTAAACTTTTTCAGGCCAAGATTCATCACAGACAAGTTCAGAAAAATTCTTTGCTAAATAAAATCTAGTCTCATCACACTACTGATTCAGGGCACAATACAGTATCAAGAAGGCTAAAGAGTGGGATTTACCTCTGAATCTCCTTTTAGTGTATATTTGGAGAAAAATTTTCCAACATGAAGTTTAATCACAAAGGTAGAAAGTTAAGGGCTATTTGCTACAAAAGATCACTAAGGGTATATACAAGAATTATTTTTAAAGCTTTATCAGCAATATTTCACAAATCCAACAATACTCAAAGCCAAAGAGCTTCTGATTATTTTCAAGAAATCAAAATGCTTACCTGAAGATGGGTTTAGTGAGGTGTGGGTCTTCTCAGCCTATGTATCAACAGCTCTTGGTTGTCGATAAGGGTGTTGTGAGGCTTGAGACGTGGAGCAATGGTGGCCGATGGCCGTGGCTATGGCACGATCGAAAGGTGATTCTGGCGATTGGAGTTTTTGGTTAGTGAAGATAGGTCACATTGGCTCTTTGGGTTCAGTTGATCAAAAGTGAGAGGAGAAGATGAAGAATATAGGTTTTGATTTTTGGAAGATGAAAAGGGGTTTAACTTTTGAAAGATTGAGATTTTTTGGATTTTGGAGGGAGATTTGAATTTTGAAATGAATTGAGGCTTTTCTTGGGAGTTAATTTTTGACGTCTCCAAATACTCCAATTTATTTTTCTTCTGCCTCTAATTTATATCCATACAGTATGGCCCATAGTTACACTATATGCGAGGGGCAATTGTTTGCACCATATTTTTATTATTGGCCCAATTGGGTAAAGTTCAAACCTATTGAAAAATTTAAAGCCGAAGTCCATGGAGCAATTAGATGTTTTGAGAAGTTGCAATCAAAAGAAAATCTATGGAGAACGTGGTGCATCATAGTAGTTGGAGAGTTGAGAAGAAAGTAACTGTAAAAAAGTCGAGCACTAGAGACAATTGAGAAAAAGTGATAGAGAGTGGAGAATGTAGCCAACAATTATTTTTGGCTCTGGTGCTATAAAAAGGAAGAAGTATTCACAAGGAAGGGACCAATCATCAATCACTCAACAACAATCAACAAATTACTTAAATTTAGTCAAGTTTCCATCAATTTTCATTTAGTATTAGTCTTATTTTAGTTATAGCTTCAATTATTCTAGCACATTGTAGTCTGTCAACTTTATTTCAATTAAAATCGGTTCTTTTATCTTCTCAATATTGTCTATTATCTAGTTCAATTTTCATTTACTGTCAACATTTTCAAATTTTCTAGCGATCGAATTTAGGTGTCATGTCAAGAAAATCTTGGGATTTACAATCATTTAATTAAATGTCAAGGCGCATTTTTTATTTTAGTTTGAAAATATTTTAATTTCCTCACACATTCGCATTACGCATTCTAACATATTTTTGCAACGAAAAATTTGCTATGTGATTTTTAGTTTGCAGATTAGTGATGGAACTTCCTTGCCTGGATTGACGGCTGCCAAGTTGGGTTCGGAGACCACTCTCACCGACGACTCCAATGGGTCGGCTGCCAAGTTGGGTTTTTGTATTTTTTGACTATGTTTCCTCGCTATATAAAGCGACTAAACTTTTCTTAGTTTGTTTTTATTTTCGTGGGTGAGATATACCACAAATTAGATAATTTACGTATAATATACAAAAAAATATCGCTACTTTTTGGTAGTTATATGAACGACACTTTTTTTTTTCATACTCATTCTACCGATATTTAAATATATTATATTTTAAAAAAAAAATTACAATCCTTAACATTGAGTCATTGCATGATTAAAACACATTCTTATGTTCATTTGGCATTACAAATTTTGGTTTCATCATTATAAATAAATTAAATTTGTACAATATTATGTATCATATAATACTAATATAACCAGCATATAACAAATATATAACCTGGTCTGTGTGAACGAAAATTATTCATTATTAATATTAATTATTCATATAGAAATGAAACGACATATAAAAGTATATGACAGTTATTCTAAATTATATTCAAACCTAATTTAAAATTTTAAAATCAAGGAAGTATTAATTATGTGAAATTTATAAACAAAAACTTTAAAATAGAAATAATGAGCTACCTTTTATGTTGCAATTATAATGGTAGTTACATATATTAAAGTGATTTGCATCAAAAACTCTTATTTTTTATCATTTTGGTATAAAACCTTCCAATATTTATTTTAAACCATGATATCTAAATAATTTTTGATAGAAATGTGTTGATGTAGACACCAGAATATCATATTACTAACATGTCAGTTAACAACTCATACACATGCCACAGCTTTTTAGTTTTTGATTACAATGTTACCAAGTTGCTGTTATACATAATGCCACAATTAACCTACCTCATTTGGTTTTTAATAAATTATAAATAAAAATTGACATGTTAAAAATGGAAACGAAGATGGCAGTAAATGACAGCCATATATATAAGGCAATGCTGACTAAATTGAGTAAGGCTGGTTCGAGGGGGAAAAAGGGTATCACAAGGATAAATCATTCAAATGTCAATCATTAAGGACTAATGACGTTTATCAGAAATTTAGACAAAATATGCAGCTTGCTGTAAAGAACAGATAATCTAAGTTTATGTAACAGTGGTTATCATAGTGTTCAACATATCGCGGCATAAAAAGAGTCAGGTTCTTAAGCTGTTTCTCAAGATATGAACAAATTTCACAAGATAACCTTTTATCATGAAAATGCTCCTATAAAATACAAATGTTTTCAGCAGAGCAAAATCTGTTGTATCCAATTATGATGAGACAAAAGACTTACCCCATCAAATAATACTTCTGATAAATAGCCGGATGATACAAGATAGGATTCGTCAACGTCTGATCTTCTTTTCTTGTTGGTTGACATGAAGAGGATCGATTCTAATGCCACGAATCCTTACAATATCTGAATTCTGGAGCTCAATTAGGACTATATACAACCTCATCGTCTGGTGCAAGCGCCATTGCTTGACTGAGAAACACTAGATCTTAAATTAATAGGACAGAGATTCTTCTCCACCAGCTTCTAACCAGGAAACTAAAAAAATTTGAAAATGCGGGGAAACTCGATTCTTAATCTCTTCCACCTGCTCCTATAAAGCAAAGGGTGCAAACCGAGTACATGCTCTGGCATGAAGTCGTGCCTCGTCAATATACCCACAACAGGAGATCTCTGAAATTGAGAAGCATTTACATTAAAAAGAGAGCGTTGAGTTTTCTGGGGATGAGTTATCATGCAGAGTAAAAGCAGATGAACATGGCCATTCCATCGGAAAACAAAAAGAAAAAAGTGACATGACTTGCACTATCAAAAGAACACTATAAATTTGATTCATCAATTAGAAGGCCTGACTGGGATTTCATATATGGTCACTAGTTAATTCGTGCTTTCTACAATTTTAAAAAGCAGCAACATTCTGGTTGAAAAGAAGATTGTTGAAGACATTTTTTCCTAATAATGAATCATTATATGACAATAAAATAATAATAATAATAATAATAATACACAAGAATATGATTAAAAAAATTCCATAAGCTTCTGTGGTATACTTTTATAATTTTTTTTATAACATATGAGATTTTTTATATTTAATTAATTATTTATAAAACACAATAGCCTTGCCCGATTCTTATATAATCGGGCTTGGACAAGGTAACAATTTAGGCCCAACATGAACTCGCCCAAGTCAGCTCATCGGAAGCTTTAGGGGTAATGAATAGCTAAATGTAAATCCTAAATAGTTAGATCAGAAAATCATCAGGAACAATAAAATGTTAAAATGTTGAATTAATTAAGAGTATTTTTCCAAAGTTGTAATCAGCAATTTTTAATTTATAACAGAAATATCTAAAGTTTTATAAAATAAAAGAAAAGAAAAGAAAGCTTTTTAAATTGAGACTAGAAAACCAAATGGGAAGATAGGTTGGCATTTCAACTGCCCTGACCTAACTGATTGCAAATTGAAATTTTTAAAAGAAAGATAGATAGAATCTTACACCAGAGATCTTCGGTATCACCAGCAGGTGCCTCAAACCAACTTCTCGGAAAAGTACACGAGCCTTAGCAAGTGAGATTGTCTCCACAACAGTATAAGGTGAAGCATTAGTGAAAGGATGCAAGTCTAAGAACATCTCCATCTCTTCTTCAGTAATTTCTATATCTTCGATCTTGTCGCCATTCCCAGATCCTCTCTTTGCAAAATCAGAAGGTGAAAATTGCTCAAAGTCATCACTGGTAATCGGCACAGGAGAAGAAGAAAAAACTTTCTTCTTTAATAGTTCAATAAGATGAGCACGGAGGATCAGACCATAAAGAATTGGGGACTCGGAAACTGGAGGCTCATCAATTACAGGAAATCCATTGTGCCTTGTTGTTTTGAGAACATGTACTATATTCCCAACCTTCTCAATACCATGAAAAAGTTGAAGTGGACCTGTAACTACATCACTGACTGTCAGCTGCCTCATGTAAGGTTCAGAATGATTTTCTAGATAAGGAAACCCCTTTGCTTTCATGATAAGGTCATAAATATTACTATTAAAAGCATCAGCTACAGTCTTGGAAACAAGAAGAACCAACATTATCAAGGGGAGTAGCAACAGATTATTGGTCAACTCAAGGATAATGACACATAATGAGACAGTCATCCTCATAGATCCACCAAGAATTGCAGCAGCACCAAGCACAGCATAGAGGCCATGATTAAGACTGGTGCTTGAGCCAACTAACATTCCAACAAAACGTCCATAAGTGGCACCTGTCACAATAACTGGTACAAAAAGACCTGCTGGAGCAACAATCCCATAGCTGATGATACTTAAGAAAAAGCATGTTATGAAAAATATAAGAACTGATGAATATTGAAACTCGGAGTCTGTGTTCCTGCTGAAAAGATTTCTAATAGCATCATCATTTGTGTTAAAGATGAGGCTAGCAAGATCATTATAATGACCAGAAGGGCATTGAAATTTCTTGTAGTTGCCAGACCGGCCTATTGTTGGACACTCTTCTGATGCGTCAGATGGACAAGGTTGACATGATGCCAACCATGGTAATCCAAAAAGAAGACAGGATGTGAATATAGAGATTGAACACGCAAGTAAAATTTTGCAAGCAGTGCCTTTCCTGAAAAAGCGAAAACAGGGAAAACAAGGAAAACAAATTCAAATATAACATTTATACAATAGCAAAAACAGATTTTTCTCAAATAACAAAAACTAAAAATCTGTGGTCCACTTACTCATTAATGAGGTTATAGATTCGAAGAACCCTATCTAAAAGAAAATTATAAAAACTTCCCAATATACCCCCTACAACTCCTAGGAGAAGCACAGGAGGCACATCAACAAGATGATATGTAACATTTGCTGAATAGACATCAAACATTATGAGGCCTCCAGTACCAAATAACCCACACTTGCCCTTCAAACACACATCAATTAGAGCCCGAAGCACCAATGCAACTATAGCTGTTGTGAAGAAAGCTCTCCACAGAAGGGCACTTCTCCACCTGCAGAACAAAATCTATGCATTAATATTTGATATTGTAGCAGAACAACAATGTCTTTCAATTGTTGGAACTGGATGAATGGTAAGAAATCCAATCCTGACAAGTAATTTAAAAAGAGTTTTATTCATGAGAACAGAGATAATTTGGATTTTAAGAATGGCTAATGACTTGAACAGAAAATGTAGATTAAAAAAATAAGACTAGAAATAAATATGCAAGATTTGTGACCAATATTATAAATGAAGACTAAAATGGCGAACTATAAAACATTGTGGAACTTAAATCTAGCTATCACCAGAGGAAATAATACAGAGTAGAGAATCATATTCATGCCATCAAGTGGACAAGCATTTAACATGTTATTTGCATAGTAAGACTGAAATTAAATGAAACAACTTCAGAAACAAAAAAAACTAGAAAATAACATGCATATTTATGTGCATTGTTAATCTGAAAATAGTGTCTTGTAAAACGATGCAATGGAAGATGTGGCAGAAACAAATGTAATAAATGCAAGATATGAAAAGCTATAAACAAGACTACAAATTGTCCATTTCATTGAATTTCCCTCATGCAGCGATATACCAAGAAGCCATTTCTTCAAAAGCAAACAGCACACCACCAACAGGGGCACGAAAAGCAGCAGCTATTCCAGCAGCTGATCCACAAGTTACAAGATCTCGCCTATCTCGGTCGTTTTTGAAAAAGCGTAGCCATTTCCATGTTAATTTGTATTTTTTCGATCCACCCTGACCAAGCAATGATGCAACGCACGCACCAGTATGCACCATGGGCCCTGCCTTTCCAACAAGAAGAGATGATGACACTGCAGAAATGCTTCCAATTATCTGCAAAATGACCAAAAATTTATTAAAAATTTGCACAGTATTTTCAATAACATTTTTTGTGGATAAGTTTGTTGTAAAATAGGTAGATAGACTAATGAAATTCCACAGATCACTAGAAACTTGAAATGCTCAATTGGCAAGGTTTCAGAAATGGTCCAGAAATGCCTATAGTAGTTTAAAAGAGGAATAGAATGAATCACGCCGAAAAGAAATATCAGATCATAAAATGGGTTACTTAAATGAAGAACACCTCTTCATAGTGAAACAGTCTGCTTCTCCTAAAAAATTGGACACAACAGCAGGCAAAATCAGGTTGAGTAAATATTCATGGAAAGGAAACAATGGTTGAGTTGAGTGATAATACAGTACTCACTCGCAATGGGACAACTTATAACACCACTTCAAATATCAAATCAGTGTGCACAGCTTAGATATATCATATATGATTGCTTTCTCAGTATTATAATACAAGACGAAGGAGGTTGTGGACTGTGGATCCCAGCATACAATGTTGTTCTTCAATTACCCAAAAAAACGCCAGTTAAGGGCAAAGCTGCCATTCAGAATGCAAATTACAGATATCAGGATCATTCACCAAATCTTGAACTAAGACCTACCCATCACCCTTATCACTATGGGCACTCTAGTAAATCATGTCCCACCTACAATCCCATTCGGCACAAGTATTTGATTTGGGGGCGTTTGGTTTGATAAGAAAGTACCCAGGAATAGGATTGGGCATGGGTGATTCCCAATATATAATTAGCAACTTCATAAGGCAAGCTAGGGAGCACACTTACCTTCACCACCAAAGTTGACATGGAAAGAATTCCCGGTGCATCCACACCATTCAGGTAAGCTTTAACTTCAGGTATACCTGAACCAGAGGCAGCCGGAGCTACAAAAGCCGTGATGATGGATGCGAATAGTGTAAGAACCAAATTAGAAACTGAAAACACAAGAAAAGCCATTCCATACCTGCACAAAGTTCGGTAAATCCATTAGTTCAAAACTAATTTTTTTCTTTCATACTTGCACTAAGAATAGGCGAAACAAAATCCCCAATTCTATGCTAATTCAACCCACCCCCTCTCCCCCTTTTCCCGACTTCAAGTGGCTTCAAGAACAAGCTAAGATACAATTTTGCAACTTTGGAACGGAATTGAACTCATTTCCTTCCAGATTCAAATTAAAGCCAGATCCAACTAAAACTAAAATTGAGAGAGAGAGAGAGAGAGAGGGAGCAGCAAAAGTATACCTAGAAGCAAGCATCATGTTTGAGGTGATAACAAACTTGATGCCAGCAATATTTTCAACTGCGAGATTATTAAAAAACCCAACCAGACTAACAATTCCGCCAATTAAGAAGCAGAGCAACCATTTCATAAACACGTATTGAAACATGTGAGTCTTCCCCCGGGTCCTCCAGTCCTGCTTAAAGAAATCATTCTCCGCAATCCTGCATTGAAGTAAAAACAACATCAAAATAACAAAAAATCAACAGAATTTAAAAGAAAAAAGGAATATTGAGAGAGACACCAAAGATTACTCATAATCGAGGCTTTCAATAGGGCAGAGATTGGCGCCGACGAGGGCGACTTGAGAAGTGGAGTTGACGATAGATCGTTGAGAAGGAAGTAAAGGAACGGTGAGCGATTCTTGATCACCGGTTCCATCAGTGGAATTTGAGGACATTGTGCTTTGGATTCAGTTTCTGTTTTTGATTCTCTCAATTAAGATATGGAGGAGGGCCAGGAGGCTGTAAGCTTCTCAATTGGAAAGCATTGAAGGAGATAGGTGGCAGAGAAAATGATGGAGAGATAGACGGTTGACTGGTTGCTCGTAGAAGGTGTTTGAGAAAGAGTTGAGTTCTGTTTCTGTTGGGGCTTTAAGACTTCAAGTGATTGTCGGTATTATCATCCAGTTGTTGTGATCCGCGACGCGCACGGCGTACGTGGAAATTAGATGCCTCCTCTTTCCTTTGTTTCCCCCTTTTCTCCTTCGGATACAAACTAAAATCTTCTAACTTTATTCTTTTAGTAGATTACTAAAATCTCCCTAATATTTATAAATTTATATTACGACAAATATGTGCGCTTTTATAATTATGTAAAATTTATTTACGGTTAATTTTATTCAATTTTACCTAAATTTTATTTAGGATTAATTTTATTGATGATTATTATACTTTTGACAATTTGGTAAAAATAATTTTTTCAATTTTTTCCCATAAAAGTTATTAAATTTTTTTCTTCATAAAAATCACATACTAATGACGTGGCACTGGAATGCTAACAGGTAATGTCATATCATTATCCACATATCACGTTAGTAAATTCAAAAAATTATAGTATCATATCGTTGTCTACATCAGCAATTTATTGCTAAAGAAATTTTTATAGAAAAAATGAAGTTTACTAATTTTTTTTTATAGAAAAAAAAATTAAAAGAATTATTTCTACGCAAATTATCGAAAGTATAATAACTTTCGGTGAAACTAATTATTTTATTTAAATTATTTGAACTTTAACTTCAATAACAAATTTAGTCTCAGTATTATGGAACTGCGCTCCTAATTTATTTGGTGTTTATATGGATTGTCTAATTAACTTACACTAGATGACATGTCAAAATGAGGGACAATCAACATAAGTGTAAGTTAGATTCAGAATACAGTTCTAAGATATTGAAACTAGATTTGTTATTAAAATTAAAATTCATATAATTTAAATAATTTTTTTTTGTAGAATTGGATATAATTGTAAAAATGAGCAAAGTTTAGGATTTAATGTAATATTTGCCTCTTATATTATATGTATCTCTAATTTTCTAAAAATCAATTAAATAAAGAAAAATTATTATTTACTCTTTGAGATTTGACATAATATACTATGTTAGCATTCCAATGACACGTCATTAGTATGTGATTTTTATGAAAAAAAAGTTTAATAACTTTTATGAGAAAAAATTGAAAAAATTATTTTTGCCAAATTGTCAAAAGTATAATAATCGTCAATAAAATTAATCCTAAATAAAATTTATATAAAATTGAATAAAATTAACCCTAAATAAAATTTATGTGAATATAATTGTAAAAGCGCACATATTTGCAAAATATAAATATTAGGGAGATTTTAGTAATCTACTAAAAGAATAAAGTTAGAAGATTTTAGCGAAAGAGAAAAGGGGGAAGAAAGGAAAGAAGAGGCATCTAATCCACGTACGCCGTGCACGTCACAGATCACAAAAACTAGATGATAATATCGTCAATCAATTGAAGTCTTAAAGCCCCAATAGAAACAGAACTCAACTCTTTCTCAAACACCTTCTACGAGCAACCAATCAATCAACTATCTCTCTATCATTTTTTCTGCTACCTATCTCCTGATTTAAAAATTATACTATTTGTTTTCATCTGTTTTATTATATTATACTAATACATTTTTACGTTATATTTTCTATTAACAAGACCCCCCTCCTCCCCCTCAAAGTGTGACCTATTGTATTATTGCCTTATGAGATTTGACTTATTGTATTATTACCTCACTAGATTTGACCTATTATAGTAGTGTTCTCTGAGCAAAAGAGAATATTCTTTCTAAACAACGGTAAATACTTTAAAATTTAATAAAAATATTACATAATTTAACGGAAATAAAATAGAGATACAAATGATATAATTTTAAACTTCATAAAGTACATAGCAACCTTTTTATTAAATAATTTTGGATATTTCACTCTATAAATAATATTGTCATTCATAATGGTGAAAAAATGAAAAATATTACTTGTTTCTTATTTTTATACCATTTTTATTTAATATGCATTAAAATATTTATATTGTATTAGAACATTCCCAACAACCTTTCTATTTCTCTTTTTATCTATATTTAGAGAATTTTATATCATCCAACAGTTTCTCTATTTTTCTTCTTATTTATCTCACTCTCTAAAATTTATATTCTCCCTCCTTAAATTTAAGAAGCACAGTGTGCTTTTAAGCAATATTTTATTATGTTTATTTCCTCTATTTTGTTCTTTTTTTTCTCTTACACTCTCTTTTCATTTTTTTTAGATAGCTTTATTAATATAAAAATTAAAATAGAGAATGAGACAAAGAGTATTATTGAAGTGCATATAATTTTTAAGACAAACTAAAATAAAGAATAAATTTTTTATAATATAATAGGAAGTAAAATAGAGAATATTATTAGAGATGCTTTTAGATTATTTATTTGTATTGCTCAATTTACATTAAAAATGCAGTGTTATAAAATAAGTTGGGGATAATAGCGGTTGTTACTACTGATATGTCATTGATAAATCAAATATGTCACAAAATTCTATACTTTTTTAGAAAAAAAAAAACCTATATTTTTTTTAAGTTTTTGATAATAATTATAATCAATTTTGTAATATTAAATATGCAAGGTTTAGCTTCTGTTTTAAAAAAAAAAAAAAAGTTAATTTAAGGGATAATTTGATTAATATTTTTATTTTATAAAAATTGAAGGAGTTTTGAAATTTGAATTTCTTCATCACCGTTTACTAAAATCGTATAGTCCACTGTTTACTAAGTTTTTTTTTCTAAAAAAAAAAATGTTAGGTAAGGTTGCTTACTGTGCTTAAATTTAATTAGCCTTTTGTTACTAACTACAGAGCCCTCTTTGATTGTTTGATCCTTTACCTTTTTATTGACAAGGGGCGCTGGCATAGATGGCGATGGTTACAAGTAAAATGTGCCAGCTCAACCATGAATAAGAATAAGATGGTGTAATAATAATATTGATCTTGAAAGGGTACCCACATATATCTCTGAGTATAAATAGAATTTCTTAACCATACAATGATAGTTGAATATGAATGGAATTATAAATAATAGCTTATGATAATTATTAGTGAAATATACCTTTGAAGATGCATATGAGATGAAGAGAAGGGATTTAAATTAACCAAGTCGCTCGCTTAATGAGTTCAAACTTAAACTTTAATCGGAAGCAAATTCAAGCTAAACTGAACTGAATCAAGTCAATATTAAATTTAATAAACTGAATTCGAACTTAAATTCAAGTTTGAAAATTTTATTGAACTTAATAATGTTTAGTTTATTAATTTATGAATATGTTAGTTTAAGAATTCGTGAACGTATTGATTTAAAAATTTAAAAATTTGTTCATTTAAAAAATTATTAACGTGTTCGTTTAGAAGTTAGCGAATATGTTCATTTAATACATGTTTAATGCTTATTTATATTATATTTTGTTATATTTGTAATCATTTGTTAACGAGTCAAATTCGAATTTTTATTTTTATTAGTTAACAAGTCTAACTCAAACTAAACTTGTTAGGTATAATAAACACGAGTTTTTTATGAGTTGAGCTCGAGTTGTTTGTGAGCTCAATAATTTTGAAACGAGTAAAGATTGTGCTCAACTATAAAAATTCGAATCGAGTTCAAGTCAATAATATATTTAAACGAGTCGAGCTCGAACGCATCACTACATCTCTAATGGTATGAATTTTTTCCTAAATTAATTGGAAATTTTGAATTCAAACATAATATACAATTATTTTAAAATTTGTGAAAGATTATTTTACTACTCTTAAAGTCATTCATAAGATAAGTATGATTATATTCAGTATGGACAAAAAAAAATTATTATTAGTGAATATGAAACTTATTTATAGCATGTAATGATTTTTTTTTTTTTTTTTTGCTATGGAAGGCAACCGAACTTCCCACAATAATTGCACGTTTCAAACTGCAATGCTCTGCCGGCCCTCAATTGGTAGTTGGGAATTGGGAACGGCTTCTGTACCCATTACAGTGGACCCTCAATTCTTAATGAAATTTACAACTAAATATATATTATATATTTAGGCACTATTTAAATTAAATTATAATCTTATTATAAATTAATTTGACTATAAATTTTATCACTGATAATTTTTTTAGTAAAGTAAATTATATAAAAAAATTAAAAAATAATTTCATTAAAAAAAGTTAGTAAAATTGACATTCAACTTATAAACTAGTAAAATATAATTTTTTTTTTTGTTATTATGCCTTTATTTTTTTCATCAAATAATAGATTATACCATTAAAATAAAATTTCTAGATAATTAGATATAATATAATTACTAAAATTTTATATATATA